>JAXGGA010015847.1:0-28059 GCA_038373865.1 Uloborus plumipes
TATATACATTGATAAATCAAACATTTGCTAAAATTTTCATGCAGTTACCTATCTTCTTCAACAGTAAATTCCAGCCGAAAAAATAAGTCAAAAATATGTTAAATTTTGTTTACATCTGCCCAAGTAAGGTGGGAAGATGTAAACACACCTGGGGCACAAGTAAACACGGATACATAAATGGAAATAAAATACACCTAAGCATATTTTTAAGTATAATGCTTATTACACATTAACAAACACAAACAATGAAAATATCAAGGTATTTTTTCAACGTGATTAATTGACTCGATTCAACGAGCATTGTAGCCTTCAAGTTTTACAGAAAAAGAAACAGAAGATGCAGCTCGACATGTGCCACCTAAAACTGAAGGTGGTAGTAATTTTAACAGAATATCCTCAGAGTATTTACTATCGATGTATTATCTGATTTTTGGAAACATAAAAGTTTCATTCATAATAGATTTTGTTCTTTTTGGTAGTGAATTCTACGAGGCTATTCATTCACAGCTAAATTTTCTGGTACAAGGTTTACTTTAGCAAATTTCTTGATAGTTGCGGCCTTCAAAACTAATGTCGGGGTCAGCGTCACTTACTGTAACTCTTGACTGTTCCTTTTTCAACAGTTTAGAAAGTTTAAATTTCTTTTCTTTACAATACTTTCAGATTTTAATTAAATACTAGCTGCCAGGGCAGCTAGATTAGCTTCCTGCGGCACGTTGATGCATAACGTCCCCCCTCTCTAACTTTTACCTCATTCTGAAGTTATATTATTTGATATAATTTAATATTCATTCAATTTCAAAACATACCACGCACGTGACGCGGCGTTGCACGGGCACTTCGTGCCTTGAAAGTAGTGAGGAAAATTTCAAGAAGCTACTCCCCGCCAAGGCGGCTCGCTAAGAGGCGCCTTCGCGCCTTTTCTTTTTTCCTGCATCAAAACATCATTCGAATTTTTGAGATGTTACACGGGTACTTCGCGCCTTCAAGATGGTGAGGAAAGTTTCAGTAAGTTCAACTCGCTCAAAGAAAAGAAGCAGACATAGATACTCAGTTTTTAATATAAGTAGATGGCTTTACAACTAATTATAATTTCAAAAATTTACAAGTAGCTAGCGATAAAAGTACAACGTACGTGACCCGCTAATGAGTTTCATATTTGATTTAGTTAAGCCTTCATTCAAAATTCTCATTATCATTGTTATTACTGTTTCATAGCAACCATGTTTTGCAACAATGGATTTCATATTTAATCATTTAGGCCTAATCGCTTTAAATTTGACTACTTATTAATTGATATCTTCGTTAATTAAAATCGTATAATAATATAAATTAAAATTAATTAAGCAAGAAAAATTATCTATCTATCGGTACCTGGTGCGACTTTCAGTTCATTGTCGTTCAAGAGAAAGAAGCGTGACATAGATAGATAGTTAGAAAGACAGAAAGATACTCAGTTTTCAATATAGGTAGATTGAGTATTGAAACTTTTAATTATTCAATATTTTTTAATTAGACTATTCAATGTATAAAAAAAATCAACAATTTTTGAAATTGAAATAACTAAATACCATTATGGGGTACAGAGGAACTATTTACATCTGCCCCTACATAATGTGTTCACATGTGCCCCTTATCTCAACTTAGGCCTAATTTGATAAAAAAATATATATATATATATATTAAATAGTGCATGAAAACTTTCCTAATTAATGCCAGTTTAAGACGAATAAAGTTCAAATCACAAAAAAAAATAGTTTTGGATGTGTTTTTACTCGGAGAACTTGAACATAAAGAATATCACCTTGCAAAACATAAGATCTTTGATAACTAAAAAACAAAATGGTTTAGATTTTTGAAATTTCAGGCTGGATATAGTACTTGTGTTACACTGTAAAAAAAAAAAAATCCGGAAACGTTTCTGAGTATGTCGGGCAGCTGCGGTTCATGTTATTTTCAGAAACGTTTCTGAGTATGTCGGAATCCTCTTTCTGTTATTTTCAGAAACGTTTCTGAGTATGTCGGAATCCTCTTTCCGTTATTTTCAGAAACGTTTCTGAGTATGTCGGAAGCCCCTTTCTGTTCTTTTCAGAAACGTTTTTGAGTATTTCCTGCAGCTGCGGTTCATGAAATATTCAGAAAGGTATCTGAGTATTTCAGAAAGCTTTCTCAGTATTTCAGAAACCTCTGAAATTTTCAGAAATGTTTTCAAATGTTTCGAAATCTTTTTTTTCTGTTACTCTTTTTTTTTATATAATCATCTGTATTATAATGATTCTGTTTTTTTCTTTCTTACCGCTGAGATTTGTAATATTTTATTTTAAAAAGCAAATAAAAAATAATTCAATAAAATACTTTTATAATTGTGTAAAAATACAGAATTTTTATTTATGAATTTTATTATGTTTTTTAATCCACCAGTTGTTTTGTTATTTGTAAAAGTTGAGGTTCATAAAAATAGAGTTATAACATAAGAAACTGGAGGATTAAAAAAAATAATAATAATTTTGTGTTGTCACACCATTATTAAAGTATTTTATTGATTTATTTTTTGTTTTCTTTTTGGAATGAAATATCGCTCATCTCACAGTCGTGAAAAAATTAATTAAACTTATTGAAGTCTGCGACATGAGATTTGTATTAAAAAAAGTTATAGAGAAAGGATTCCAAGATGTTCGAAAACGTTGTTGAAAATTTCAGAGAGAATTCTGGAATACTCAAGAACTCTTTTTGAAATTTTCATAAACCGCAGCAGCACAATATGCACTCAAATGTTTTTGAAAATTATACAAAGAGGATTTCAAAATACAAAGAAATGTTTTTTGAATTTACAGAAAGCAGATTCCGAAGTACACAGAAACGCTGTATAAAATTACAGAAAGTAGATTCCGAAACACTCAGAAGTATCTCAGAAATGTTTTTAAAAATATCATGAACCGCAGCTGCCCTATATATTTAGAATTGATATTTTTGACAATGTACGCACTTCCTTTTTTGTGTGGTAAACATTTTAGAACGTACATAGGTAGTACAATAAGTGTTTGTGCCACAAGTAATGGCTAAAAAATATTTCAGTGAATTCGAAATTATATATTATTGACATTCAAAAGGTATATAATAGCCAAGGAATGTATCAATATTAATATTTAGGAATAGTGACATGTTGGAGTAGTAACAGGTGCAACTTCAGTCTGAAAGAATATTTTCATATCCTTTATTCATTAAACAATATAAACTAGACCACCATTTCAAAGTTTGGGGGGGGGGGGGGCAAAAGGTATGTGCTCTATGTAATTTACAGAAAAAAGCATCAAATTACAAGCATAAATGCATAATAAAAAACAGTCAATTTAAAATCTAGGGGGAACGATTCCCCCCCCCCCTATTCCACCAAGTCCCAAAACTAAAAGCCTTAAGCTAAACGCAAAAAATCTTAAAAAATAAAAAAAAAATTCTTACTTTTCATTTTTAAATGAAATATTCCATAATACATCGATGAATGTCCATTCATAAACAGCACACAATCCTTAAGTAATTGCTGCTCGAATAATGTTCCACTCTTGTTCAGGTCGTTTTTAAGAGTACAGAAAATGACACACTATTAAAATATTCTAACACTCACTCGAGTTATTCTTCCGCGTAACAAAAAATTACTCATTTGAATGAAGTCTTGCGTCATACGGGAATTCCCCCAGGCGCGAAGAGCAGGAACGATGTAGTGACGTCAATACCAGAATAAGATATATTTTTATTAATCGGTTCTTCTTATGCTCAACATGCATAAAGAATGAAAGATTGCAGCAACTCACAAACAAATTTTATCACAAAAAATATTGAAATACTGTCAATGAATTTTCAGAATCGACAGTCCGAATTTGCAGAATGAGGAAAATGTTTTGGAGGTCCCAGCGACCTCCCATGACCCTGGGAGAGCTCCTGATCATATTCTCATTAATATTTTTAACTAATTCGCTTAATTTTAACTAGCAAAATTTCTCAAAGCGCAGAATAAAAACAAGTTTTGATTATGTCAATACAAGTCCCGAGAAAAAAAAAGTTAAGGCACAGCAAAAACTTTATATGTTTACATGTGCCCCCCTCTCCCCTATATGGGCTCAATAAACATAAGCTATTTCTGTTTGTTTGTTTGTTTGCTCTTGTTCGATGTATCTCATGTTTTTTTGGGGGGGGGGGGCGATATCCCACGTATTAACATGACCTCCTTTTTCATTCTTTAAAAGCAGTAGACGTGAAATTACGGTCATAACTCTGTTGTTCCTTTTTGTTTCTTTGTCTTTTTTTTTTTTTGTTTTTTTTTTTTTTTTTTTGGCATTAAAACAGCTTTTGTCGGATGTTTGTGCATCCATAAGTTATTTTTTTTTTTGCATTGAAAAAGGCGTTCCTTGTAACGCCGAAACACGTGTCTGCAGTATCCCTGCTTATTTGTGCCTAATTAACGTTGTAATTTTCTCTACATTAAAACAATTGTTTCACCCATCAACTTACGGCGGAACATGTATAATAAAAGCTAATGATAAAAGCATTTAAAACAATGTGATCTTAAATATTACGATTTTTTTTCTCACACCTAAATATTAATAAAACCATGCTGCTGCGTTACTATCAAATACTTTCTCTGAAACGGAGGAAAGATATAGAAACGAAAATCTATAACTTGGAAAAGTTGAAAAGAAAATTCCATGCGTGTCAGCTGGTGTCTGAATACATTTTCTAAATGACGAGTAAAGGAAAATATCACGATTTCATTTTGAGTGAGCCTCTTTTTTTCTGCTTTAGTGACGTAAAAATAAAAGCAGCATTGGATATCTTGCTTTGAGTGGCTCATGTAGAACCATGGCCAGAATATATTTTAACTTTCCCGAAACTGTATTTTTCATTAGTGTTTTTGTTGTTTTAAATATCCCTCGGTTGTCCTAAGGCCCCTATATAGACGAGCCAGCGCATCAAGATTAAGTTTCACCACTTTGGATCCAGCGCGTGTTTGTGTGTTTGAGTGGTTGTCTTTTCTGGCCAGTAATCGCGTTTTGGTAATTTTTCACTGTGAGCAATTATTAGCGGCACGTGGATTTGGCAAAGCTTAGCAATGTGCCAAAACTTTTTTCTGGTAACCCTACTCCGCAACAATGAAAATTTGAAAGTAAAAGTTAAGGAATTGGATCCAAAGTGGTGAAACTTAATCTTGATGCGTCGGCCTGTCCATATAGCGGCTCTAGGTTATCCTAGTCCGAGTAGATGAAATATACTCGATTTAGCTCAACTCACATGCCATAAAGATTAAACACCAAAATGGGATTACTTGGAATGTCCCCCCAGAGCACCACTGGTATCAGCGTCCTCGTCCTGGAGGTTCCCTGGCTCAAGAATTCAATAGACAGGAGCAAACCACTCTTGCCCGCCTTCGTAGTGGTCATCTTAAAACTATGAAATTCATTGGGGGTGCTAAGAGATTTCAAACATGTACCAACTGTTCTGTTCAAGAGGCATCTCCTCTCCACATCCTTGAGTGCCTGGGACTTACCAGACAGGATTTGGCGGACGATCCTTTGCTGGTGTTAGATTTCCTTAAGGTGTACAACATCATGGACCTGGTCTAGCACCGCTGACCAACGGGGGCATGCAACAACAACAACAGGATCCTTTTATAGAGTATTCATCCATTCATAACACACTTAAAGGGCAATGACAAGAGAGAGAGAAAGTACGTCCATGCCGGGACATGGATTTTGTTTCCTTTCACCTCAACTGACCCTGCGCACTATTTCTGTATTAGAAGTAGCTATGTTGCGTTTATGAAAGCAAGCACAATGATAATGATGTAAAAAATATTTTTAAAACCTAGGTTTTAAAAACTTTCACAACTTTAACTACTTTTTGTGATACAGTTGAATTCAATCAAAGTAGGTCCGTTTTGTAAAACAAATGTGTTATAGCCTTTCATGAGCTGTTGACAGAACAAAATGATTGACAATATAAGCAGTTAGAATCGTTGATCAGTTTTGATTAAGTATTACAAAATATAAAAATAATAGCTCTGGAATAGAGCCTGTGGATTATTACTTCACCGAAAACTGCTATATTTATTGAAATAAAAGTTTCATTTCTGCAGTGTTAAGTATTATATGCACTTAACTCTGCAATAAACCAATAAAGAAGTGCAGAAGTATCCCGAAAAAGGTTTCTTTAAGAAATAAAACAAAGTTAAACTATCAGTATGGGACACAAATTTTCCCACTTTTGTAGAATCAACCATATGCACAACACATGAATATGTGGCAAACGAATCCGGGATAGATATAACCTGTATAGAGCATGTTTCCGAGCCTTTAAGTAATGATTAAGAAAATTACTTTTAAACTGACCACCAGGTGTATAGCGTAAAATGACCAGATAACAAGTTTAATACTATTTCACTATTCATTATCAGCAGAAATATAAATGAAACATCGCCTGCTACACTCTGTTAAGAGTTTAGCACACCCTCTCTAAGTTTTCCACATCTGACAGCAGGCATTAACAAGATTTTTTTTTTTTTCCAAAAAGAAGCTTATTCTTGACACTACCACAGAGTTACTTATATAAACTGACAGTTATGGGATAACTGATAAATTCCAAATTCGTTTCTAATTTCGATGAAGTGGCTTCATTATGTGTACGCTTATTTCTTGCAAACTGGGCTGTTTATTGGCTACTAAGCATTTGCAGACGAGTGTTCTTTCACGTGGCACCACTATCAGCAAAGAGCGACTGCCATGAGAATTTCAACGGCCATTTTCTCCTCTAGATGGAGGCACCTATGCTTTACTCGATGCGAAAGTGCGCTAGGAATTTAATTTTGCCAAGAGCTACTCCCTTGCCAAACGAGTACTTCGAGGGATGTTTTACATGCCGCATACTCAATTCATACGCTAAGGAGGCTGTCAATTTTCTGCATCCAGAAAATAAACCAAATAGAGCCAGGTTTGAACCTGCATCTTTGTCGCCTTGGTTCCATTACGTACTAGTTTAATGGAACCTAGTTTAATAACCGACACCTAATCCGGCGTGATTCATGCGTGACACCTATGAAGAAATCATTCCGAGACACGATCAAACGTACTAAGAAGTTTTTTGTAAGGTTCTGAGTCAGAAAACTTAAAGTATCTGCTATTAACACTACGAAATATCTTCATCTAGGACACAAAATATATTCATTTTGCACTCTAAAATTTGGTAATTTCAGACAATATGCAATCTGATTGTCGTTATACATGGCATGCAAAAGCTAAATCGCGACAGAAAAAGAATGTTTATGAGTGAATCTGGTGTGACCATTTCGAAGTCGGAGTTGCTTCTCAACTTTATATCACAAAAGTCCAACTTTTTGTACTTCCTTCACGATTTTTGCATTTATACCCTCTCAACGTCCTAGTGATCTTTTTCAAAAAAATATTACGTTATTCTATGTGTGTGAAACAAGTTTTTCTTACGTAATATATATTTTGACTCTCTTCGAAAATTACTCCTAACTTGCACAGCACGTAGGAAAAATATGTCTAGCAACATTTTTTACTAAGGGGTTCTTTATACAACATTCATTTACAACATAAAATATTTTAAACTTACAAAATCATGCATCAGTTTACATTTGAATGCAGCCGACAGAATGGTGTAGTGGTTCAGACGCTGGCCTCTCACGCCCAAAGGCGCGGGATCAAACCCGACTCTAGTTGGTGGATTTTCATGATGCAGAAAATCGACAGCGTCCATGTCGTATGATTATGCGACATGTAAAAGATCCCTCGAGTACTTGTTTGGCTTATATTATCTCTTGGCAGAATTAAATTCCTACTGCAGTTTCGCGTCGAATAGAGTGCAGGTGCCTGTAGGGAAACTGGGCGTCAAAATTCTCCTGGCAATGGCATTCTGCCGATGGTGGTGCCACATAAAGGAGTAGATACCGGTCTTTGGAAATGCACTGGGTCTGCAAATGGCAAGAAGCTAAACGCAACCGCATTTGAAACAAACAAACAAACATTCGAATGCAAGAACTTTTATTTTTGAATTCATTCCAGCGACCTGTGAGCCACTCCAGTGATTTGGTAAAATGCTTTCTTTGTAATAGCATTTGTTGCAGGTGTAAAACAATTAGTCATTATTATATGTCTTCAGAAGCGGGTCCATTTATTCACAGCTAAAAAACTCTAGCAAAGTTTTAACTGAAACCACATCGCGCTAGTCTAATAAAAGGGGCACATCTATAATGGTTATCAAATTGGCGAAGTGGTCCCTTCATTTTACGTGTGCGATATGTTAGCGAATACTCTTAGTGGTAGCAACTTCTCATGTTTGTATTCCCAGTATCCCAATGATCCACTTCAGACATTTTCTCAAATATTCGTATGCGGGAAAATATATTGTATTTACAATTGCATTTAATTAATATTTATCCACTTCGAAATTTCTGTCTAAAATATTATACGTATGAGTGAAAAAACATCTGAAACGATATTTCTTTACAACGGAAACTAACCAAACACCCAACTAATGCAATACATCACCAGCTCGTTTATTCCATCCATGGACTGCAGTTTCGTGCTTGTTATGCACTCATCACCATGAAACAGTTTAATTCCTATAAACGAGCTGATGGCGTATTACATGTTTCTGTCTTAGCCCTGGCTTAGGTGAAATTACTTACTGCTTTATACACAAATAATATTTTTAACCTTGGAACTCTGATAAATTTTTAACTTCAAAAATATGCACATTAGTGAACATGTTCAAGACCACGAATGCTCACTTCAGGAATTTCTCACTCTCTCTCTTCATCCCCCTCTCTCTCTCAATCTCTTTTTCTAGGGGAGGGGAATGTTTAAGAAGAGTTCTTTATACAGTGCATTCTCTTTGAACAAAACCTCTATTAAACACCCCACCCTTTCTCAAACGTCCAAAATATAACGAGGTTGAATTTTTCCTAATTAATTTAATATTCACTTTCCTTCCAGTAAATGACCCCTCTTTTTTACGCTTCTCTGGTTGAAATTCTAACCATTAAATTAACTAGCATGATAATGAGTTTACTTGAGTTAGTTGAGTTGTTTCAGTTTTAAAACGTGGTTTCTTTCTGTATACAACTGTTACAGCTTAGTCATTGAAGATTTATAGCTTTTGTATTTTTACGTCAAAATTTTACCCGTAGAGTTTATTAATCTAACTATTAAGAAAACCTTTTTTTGTGATATTTAGTCTATAAATGGGTAATTCCATTGTGACTAACATAACATTTAGAGTAAATTTTTAATATTTCTTTCTGTGTGTGAGCCTTATTTTCGTCACAATACCAAAAACAAGGTGTTATTCTTCTCCGCATAGATGAGTTGTTTAAGTTAATATACAAAAAGTATAGTATTAATTTCATTTTTGGCAGTTAGAGGACATTTTGATCAACGTGACTAACATAACAGATCTGTTTCAAATCTGTTATGTTAGTCACGTTGATCAAAATGTCCTCTAACTGCCAAAAATGAAGTTAATATTATTCTTTTTGTATATTAACTTAAACAACTCATCTATGCGGAGAAGAATAACACCTTGTTTTTGGTATTGTGACAAAAATAAGGCTCACACACAGAAAGAAAGATTAAAAATTTACTCTAAATGTTATGTTAGTCACAATGGAATTACCCAAATATCTTCACCAAGCAAATATCTCTCCTAACGAGATTTCTCGCTGGAACCAAAGATGATTGTTTTAAAGAGGTTTCATATAACAAGGTCGTTGTAACGCGTATTGTTTGTGTCATCCCTTCTACAGACTTTTGTATTGTCCCAGTTATTCAATACCTCTCCTAACGAGATTTCTTGTGGGAACTAAAGGGGATGGTTTTAAAGAGGTTTCATATAACAGGGTCATAATAACGGGTATCGGTCATGTCATCCCTTCTACAAAATTTCGCATTGTCCCAGTCATTGTGTATGACACCTGTCCTGTCCCTCCCTGTAAAACTATTCAAACATCCACTCACGTTGTTTGTCCTGCTCCTCCGTCGAGCTTGGACCGAGGGGTCTTCTTCCGGGCATTCGGCCACTGGAATTGGAATTTGGTGTTGACGGCGACCCTCAGGAAATCCATGTCAGAGGGGTGGATTTCCTCACTCCCTCAAGGATAATGCCGCCACCTGTTGGGGGGTCGACCCCTTCAGGAGAAGGGCCCGTGGAACAACAACGCACAAGTCCGCAGTCCTGGCGCATACCGGCAGCATGGTCCTCTTCTTACAAGTGGAGGGCTTGTGAGCCACGCGGTCCCGGAGCGGGAAGGGAATCGATTCTTCGTGCACCCCTCACGCTCCCCGCGCCCCCCACAACGCCCCGTTTCGCGCCGCCGGATGGAGCGATTTCCATCTGGCCAGAGCATCCGAGATGGCTCTGGAATTTGTCACGATTTTGTACCTCTCAATGTGTGTTTTCTGAGCTGCGGGCCGATCGGATTTTTGCTTTTTTGTCGTACTGGAGAAGCTCGTTATTACGAACCTCGTTAAATCGTACTTCGTTTAATCCGGACAACCATTTAGTTGCATTTACTAGAGCGGGTCGTTGTTATTTTAGAAAAGTATTTAAAATGACTTGTTTTGTCGCGATTGAATATGTCACGATTTGAATTTGTCACGATTTGATTTTTCACGATTCGTTGCGATTTGAATTTGTCACGATTTGATTTTTCACGATTCGTCACGATTTGAATTTGTCACGATTTTGTACCTCTCAATGTGTGTTTTCTGCGCCGCGGGCCGGTCATATTTTTGCTTTTTGTCATACAGGAGGCGCTCGTTAGTGCGATCCTTGTTAAATCGGAATTCGTTTAATCCGGACAACCATTTAGATGTGCTTACTAGCGTGGGTCAATGTTATTTTAGAAAAGTATTCAAAATGACTTTAATTTTTGAAAAAACTTTAAGGCAAATTCTGCTTCAAAGGGTGAAGATTTCAAAATGGTGCAAATAATTGGAATTCATCCGGCCCGAATATTACTTAAATATCCTACAGCATGACAATTTTTTTGTTTCTTTCTTTCCTCTCCTTTTTCGCAAACAAAGAGTCGTACTGTTAAACTATTTCTTTGTACAGGTTATTTAAAAAAATTCGTTATTTTTTTTAATGAAACTTGAGATGCTATTTTTAGCATATTTGCTGAAACATCCAAATCCTGGCAGAAGACGTAAGGATCGTAAAGAATCAGAGTATTTTTTACTTCCTTTTACGTAGTAAAGGAAATTAAAAAGAACAGTGACATTAAACTTTGCAGTTTTCAGAATAATCATCTTGATCATTAATCGGATTGATCGGTTAATCGGGCAATTATCAATAGCCGATTAATCTTTAATCGGTAATTGGCCAATTTGCTTATCGGTGCATCCCTAGCATTTAACCACATCACCTCAATAATTTCCACTTCCAACTGCGACTCTCCTAGCGTAGTGACTAAAAGTTGTTTTCTTTGCTGCGACACCACTTTGGCAAAGAAACAAGTTTTACGGAGTTCATTTGTTTTATTGAAAGCTGGCTGAGGCTCCCGCGCTGCACGGGCTATATACTGACTGTAACAAGCAGTGTTGCAAACTTTAAAGACCTGTAAATACGGGACAGGCTCCTTGATGGAAATGGGGTGTGGAGGAATGAAGTTTAACAGCCGAATTTTCACAACCTTGACATAAAATTCAACTTTCTCACAAATATTCATGAAGAAAACTAAAAATGCAATGAGCATATAAGAGCAAAACTTCATTTTTTACCATTGTATCGTAATTATATGCATGAAAATTACTGAGAAAAGTTTCAACACTAAGTATTGTGAAAATCCGTATTCTCCCGTTATTAACCCAATTTCCTGGCATGGTAAGTATAATAGTCGTTTCTACTGATGACTTGTGTTTAGAGGAAACGTGTACTTCTTCATAAAACCACACATGCAAATGGAGAAATTTGAATACTTTAAATTAATTTTAATTAGTCAGTAACAACAATTTTGAATTTCAATTAATTATACAGGAAACAACTTTGTCACATGACCTAACTAAAAGAAGTCAACAAAAAAAAACTAATATTCAAAATCGTAACGAATAAAAACTGTCCAGTTTTTCTATATTGTAGTACAATGGTTATTCCAATACAAAATTGACCAATCCGGTTACTGCGATCCTGACATCTTTTTGAATGTAGGGAAGTTACATAAAACAACTTGTACATTTTCTGATAACTTTCCTAATGGTAGGATTTTTTCAATGCGATTTGTTTCAAACTTGCTAGCAAAGATTGCAAGATAGTACCTACATATTTATTTCAAAACATAAAAATTTTTCACAACTAAGAATCGTGTGTTTCCTTAAAATGAATTTTTAGAGAGGTTTGCTACAATTCCTGACATCTTTTCTAAGACTACTTTGACCCAAAAATGTTTTTTTTTCTATCATTAGTATATATATATATATGTAAAACTTTGTGTACTTGTATATTTACTACATCTAAAAGCATAAAAAAATTGGTGCAAAAACAAATACTTTTTTTTATTTAAGATTTTTTTTTACAAAATTTCAAAATGCTCCATGCTTCACGATTATTTTTTTTTTTTCAAACTTTGAATTTCCACTTAATTTCCAATCATTAGGCATGATTGCATAAATCGATGCATTAGATGAAATGTTTTATAAGATAGTTTATAAAAGAGAGCTGAAAATAAAATTTTTCAGCTGAAAAATTAATATAAATTTTCATTTTCAGTCATCTTTTATAAACTATCTCATAAAACATTACATCTAATGCATAGATTTATGCAATCATGCCTAGTTATTAGAAAGTAAGTGGAAATTCAAGGTTTGGAAAAGAATTGTGACGCATGGAACATTTTGAAATTTTGTTTAAAAAAATGTTTAATTTTTAATTTCAAAAAAAGTATTCATTGTTTTTGCACCATTTTTTATGCTTTTAGATGCAGTAAATATACGACCACACAAAGTTTTAGACATATAGATCAATAATTGAAAAAATGCATTTTTTTGTGTCCACTATCCAAGTAGCATCAACTCATCGGATTTTGCTCGGCCGATCAACAAACTCCTCGTGAACTGATCCTGTAACGCACGATGACATCGTTCCGATTAGTATCCGAGCACGGTTTTCGATGAGCTACTTTTCATCGGAAAGCGATATCCTTCCGATCAACTTTCCCGATGAAAATAAGATGAGCTATATTCCATCGGAAAACGATATCCTTCCGATCAAGTTTCCCGATGAAATTCCTCGGCACGGGACTGTTCTGCTCGTAAATTGCTCAAAATCTCATCGTATTCTCATCGGATTTTGCTGCTCGGATTCTGCTCGGCCGATGAGAATTTCATCGGGTTTCGATGAATGGCCGATCATCGGCCGATGAGATGATGCAGCTAGGGTATAGTCTTAACGTGGAGACATCCTTTTTAACCTCCGACGCACAAAGGAAGGGGGGGTATGTGTTTAATGTGTACACTGCGATGCAAAAGTTTAGACAAAATGCAAATATATGAATAAAAAAAAAAAACTACTCGGCGAAATGCTTTCAAATTTGTACTGCAGGTAGACAATATGGTCTCAAATACGTGTCTGGAGTTCTTAAAATTATAACTGGAAGCAAATTTGAGAAATTACAAAATGCATTTTTTTTTCACTGCTGCAAAAGTTTAGACAAAAGTCAGATTTTGTGCAAATATCCCTTAAAATGTGATTGGTGAAGGGAAGGCGGGATTTTTTTCTTCAACTATAAAGTGCAGAGATTGCTCAATGAGTAATCAAAATCCCAAAATCTCTGTAGTTCTCCTGTAAAGAAGATGAGAAAGTTTGGAAATCGAAATTTGAAAATGAACGTACTTTGCTAATTTTTCGTCTTTTAAATCGGTCCTAGTGTGGTAGTACATTGTTTTTTACTTCCTGGAGAGCAAATTCAGACATGCGTATCGGTCAAAAAGGCCAAGAAAAATTACATTTCTTAAGGATGAAGGAATTGAAAAAACGGCTCGAACTGACGGTTCACCCCTTAATCCTACAAAAATTCAACTTGGGTAAAAAATAGCACGTGACAGCATAAGTAGATGACCAACTCAATCGGGATGCAGAAAAAAAGACAAAGAATTGTGCGTGAGCCTTTTCGGACACAGTGTCCCAAATAAGGCAGATTTTAATGATCAAAGCAGCACAGCATATACTCATCGGATCTTTTCTGAAGTCACGCCAATAGAATTATAATACATCTAGGCTATCCAAATATTAATAATGTTCATCAGAGAAAGTAACATTAATTTTTTAGTCACGTTGATACATGTACTGCTTTTCCCATTAAAATCTGGCTTATTTGGGAAACTATTTCCGAAAAGATTAAAGCAAAATTCTTTGTTTTCTTTGTGCATCCCAATTCAGTTGCTCATCTACTTATGCTGTCCCGTGCTGTTTTTGACCTAAGTTCAATTTTTGTAGGATTAAGGGGTGAACCGTCAGTTCGAGCTGTTTTTTCAATTCCTTCATCCTTAAGAAATGTAATTTTTCTTGGCCTTTTTGACTGATACGCATGTTTGAATTTGCTCTCCAGGAAGTAAAAAACAATGTACTACTATACTAGGACCGATTTAAAAGACGAAAAATTAGCAAAGTACGTTCATTTTCAAATTTTGGTTTCCAAACTTTCTCATCTTCTTTACAGGAGAACTACAGAGATTTTGGGATTATGATTACTCATTGAGCAATCTCTTCACTTTATAGTTGAAGAAAAAATTCCGCCTTCCCTTCACCAATCACATTTTAAGGGATATTTGCATAAAATCTGACTTTTGTCTAAACTTTTGCAGCAGTGAAAAAATATGTCTTTTGTAATTTCTCAAATTTGGTTCCAGTTATAATTTTAAAAACTCTAGCCACGTATTTGAGACCATATTGTCTACCAGCAGTACAATTTTGAAATCATTCCGCCTATTAGTTTCCTTTTTATTTACATATTTGCATTTTGTCTAAACTTTTGCATCGCAGTGTATGTGTAACCGCCGATCTGTTTATCTTTCTGTGGCACTCTGCAGCCTAAACGGATGGACTGATTTTGAAAAAAAATTTTTTTTTTTTTTTTTGTTTGAAAGGGGAGTTGATCGAGAGTGTTCTTAGCTAGGTTGCATCTTCGGATGGTATTAATTAACGAAGATATTAATAAAAAACCTTTGAAAGGTTTTTCGGGATTTTAGCAGTGAAAACATACTTCAAAACTTAAAAAAGTAACATCAAATGAAGGAGAAAAATTTTCTGCGTCTGATACGATGTAATTGGATCTTCCATGTTGTATAGAACGCGAGTTATAGCGTTTTTTAGCAAATGCAGCTTAGCCTTTATTCACGCAACCGGAACCGTTTTCATTGTTGACAGACAAGGAAAGCAAACTCTTATAATTTATTAAAATGTTTATCAGTTGCCAGTTTCTATTTTTTAACAAATAAAATACTTGTAATTGATTTTATAGTTTAAGGCTTAGTGGGAGGGGGGTTAAAAATTTCAATTTTAGTTTTAATATTATTTGCATTGAGGTCTTCTATTTCCCCCATTGAGCTTGTACGAGCGCCCAAACACAGATCTGTCATCCATGACATCGACTAAAATCACTCCCTACCCATAATCATTAAGAATCATATTCGAGAAAAATGAAACGTTTGCTGGTCCCCCCTCAGCAAGTGAGACCCAGGCTGTCAGGCGACAAATTCTTCGATTCGATATCGATTCCTTCGAAATTCTTATCGTTTCAACAGTCAAACAGGATGTATCGTTGAAAAGTTGAATGCTCTCTTTTATTCGCCAGCATGACTTGCATGAGGAAATAGCATTCAGACAGGGGAAAAATGCATTATAAATCGGAAGCTATGTGATGCCCACTCGGTGTAAGACGGAGGTTTTTATTTCCTCAACCGTAAACCGCTTAAACTTTATTCAACAACTGAAAATCATTTGCTTCAATTCAGTGTTAAGGGACTGTCCATAAATGATGTCACACTTTTTTAAGAAATGTTACCCCTCCTCCCCGCCCTTTTGTCACATAATGTCACATTTCACCTAACCCCCCCCCCCCTCTTCCCCTCTCCAAAGGCGGAACCAGAAACTTTTCAAAGAGGGACATTTGATTTTTCCCTTGCCTCTGACCACGTATCTGAAACATCTGTTTGGGGGAGGAAAGGCGCCGTCACATTATTATTTTTTTTTTTTTTGCAAAATATAGAGATATTTTTCCAAGGAGTACACAGCAAAAAATGAACTGTTGTTTTTACAGTATAATACTGGCAGCCGAGGTTCAAAGTTAAAACTAAAATGCACAGTAATAAACTAAAACTAGTAATTTTAGTTTCTTACTGTAAAGTTAGCAATTTTACAGTTTATTGCCGTAAAATTTAGCTAGTATTATACTGTAAAAACAACAGTATAATACTGGCAGCGGAGGTTCCAGTTTAAAACTGTAAAATGCATGGAAATAAATTGTTAAATCAGCAATTTTACAGTTTAGTGATGCAAAAGAAACAAATTTACAGTTTATTACTGTAAAATTAGCAATTTTTACAGCTTTTATTATAAAAATAACTGTATTATACTGTAAAAACAGCATTCATTTTTTACAACGTAAAAGACAGGTGGTTTCCAGACGCATTCCTTTCCTTTTCCGTTGCCAAACCGAAGGTATTAGGATATTCCCCCGCTTATGGCATCACAATCAAGCTTTAAACCCACATAACTTCAATTCGGTTAGAGAAAAATCTACTTTTTTTTCCTGCATAATTTGATGTTATTTATGCTAACTTAAATTTTAGTGCGGATTCCTTGATTACAAACATAACAATTATGTTCAAACTTTAATTGTTACGTCCATAATCATGGAGTTTCCCTATTCAAAAATTGCTTTTTCATAAACTCAGTTAACTATAAAACTGCATTAAATAGTAGGATTTCATCTTACAAAGTCTGTCATATACTATCATTTAAATTTATTTCAGTAACAGAATTTTTACGGAAAATGATACTTTTATGTCGGGGATGGGCATGATTACGGGCAGGGGTGCAAAAAGTTTGCTGGCCCCCTGTAGTGAAAAAAAATGTGGGGCCTTCTATGCTACTGCGCTGAGTAATGTCATACAAGGAAATGAAGACAATAATAGGAAATTTAAAAATGTTTTTAAATACATAAAAATGTTAGTTAATATTATTTTCAAAAACGAATTTTATGCTCCGATAAAAGTTAGAGAAAGGTAATATTGCAATAAATAACATTGAAAAGTATTATTATTTTTAATGTTAATAGCTCTCTTCAACTTATTAACAGATAAAGGAATCACACCATAGTTATTTAAAATGAAACCAGGGCTCTTACACACTCGCCAGCTTCCAAGAAAATAGACTTTTTCTAGAATACAGCTGCCTGACACCTAGTGTATAGCTTGATCAAGAAGAGATGGCGGCTGGTCTTGAAGCGTAAACGAACTACTTCCTTTTATAATTGGTCGCATCAGAGAGATTGCGCAGGCAGAGAAAACTGTAATGAACAAAATAAGTAAAAAACTAATTTTTTCGCCCTTCAATCTATTTTAAAATGAAGCGGTCCGTTTCCACCTCAAGGTCACGTGCCATCTCTCCGTGGTCAAGTTTTAACGTACACTGCCAAAACTCTGTTATTGTTACTTAAGTTTAGTGCGTTTTGTTTCTCTTTTGTCTGAATAAAAGATAAAATGCATGCGAAAGGTTTTTTTTTTAATGTGTATTTCTTGGAAAAGCTAAAATAAAGGGTGCGTTGAAATTAACGAGCGTTAGAGCTAAGTATACGTTACCGTATCAGACCAAAATGGAAGAATGTCGACTTTCACCGGTGATTAGCCGAAAATATTCGATCTTTTACTGATGTCTTAGACATGACAGTGTTGATACTGGCTAGTTTCGATATTTTCCAGATTTCGGACTTTTACGACAGCATACGAAAGCTGTTAGAAAAGTATCAGATTTTATGTTTTTGTGAGAAAACCAGATGGACATGCGCCTGCATGAGCCACCTTTGAACTTTTCTGCACATGCATGGTTTTGTTTGTTTTGTTTTTTTTTCATCTGCCAAAAACTTCAGTCGTTTGCAAACAGAGTTTGACTGTCCTAATTTGAAGTACCCTCAGTGATTTTTTTTTTTTTTTACTTCGTAAAAAATGACGGAACAACTGGAGCTGTACTATTGCATCAAATGTAGCCAGAAACTAGAAAAGAATCGAGTCAAAATCATTTGCAAGATACAGACGGCTTTCGGTGACAATTTCTCTGCACTTAATTTTGACGTTTTTGACAAAAAAAAGCATTTTACTTGAAATTCAAAAACTACTACTCTAAAGCGTTACAACTCCTACGAGGGCATTACTTTACGTCACTCAAACTCTGTTTCCAAGCGAATGACGCTATCCAAAGGCGGGAAAAATTTACGCATGAGTATAAAGGATCAAAGCTGACTCATGCAAGCATGCTTAGTTTATATTCATCTTGTTTTCGCACAGAATATTCGGTCAGATATTTTTCTAACGCCCTCGTATATACTAAAAAACAAAAAGAAATATTTTCGGTCATCGATGTATTTGCATATTGAGTATCAGCAACCCCTCCAAATACTAAATGCCAACTGCATTTGCCTCAATACGAATAACAGTTGTTCCACTTTGAGCGCCACCTTACGGCAATTAGATGATGCCGTTGTTATGGTGCTAAATCCAAACAATATTTGAATTAAATTTTTTGATTGATTAATTTTTAAATTTAAATATCAACTGATCGTTAATTTCTCTGTCTCAAAAACTCTTACAGATGGCAATTCTTCGTGAACCAAGGGAGAAATTTTACTCCGTGCTAAAAAACAGAAAGCAGTGGGCATTTAGTATTTAGGACGCGTTGGTATCAGTCACATTATTCAAAAGAAAAGAGGACTTGCTTTTACTTTTTTTAATCTAAACATAAAACACAGCTGAATAATAAAGCGCAAATGAACTAATTAACAATCATCTTCGGCAGTTTTTCTCTTCAAAAGTAGTCTGGGAACAGATGTGTAGAAGTGGTCTTGCGTCGCAATCCATTCGGCGATTTTGCTCTAATTCTGTTGTAGCCATTTAAAAACATGGGTTTCACTTTCTGTCTCTTAGCCGCTTTCCTTTTCTTCATCGCTTCGTAGACGGCTTCGAAGATGAACTCCCCGAAATCATAAACTGCCAGGATGGACACACCCAGATACATACCCATGTACCCACCTATAACACTGAACAGCTCCAGAGTCTGAAAAACAACAGGAGTCGTTTAGGTAAAATGAGAAACAGTGTTTAAAAGCACAAATAATATTAAAAGATTAAAAGTTTTAAAAGGGGGCAAACATGTTTTGGAGAGAAGAGCCTCCGTCTTCAGTGCCCAGCAAGCAAATGGAATGAAGGAACTCGGCAAATCTTCTATTGCCAAACATTGTTGGTACACAGGGCATAATTTTATTTTTTCAGAAGCCAAAACCATTTCCAGACCTACTTCTGTAGGTGAATTAGATTTTCTAGAAGCTTTTTATGTTCACAAAAATTTAAATAATCTCTGTAATGAATTTTTTGCTGTTCCGCATATCGCTCAAATCTCAATCGATTGGCTCAAATTTACATATTCTGATGCGTCAAATATTATTTCAGCACATGCTCAGATCTGTTGTTTTTGAGTTCATCTACGTCGGCGTTTTTCCTTTTTCGTATTAAATCTTTTTTCCTTTTTCGTATTTAAACTCTCCCATGACCTTGTTTCATTCCATTTACTTTGCTGGGCACTGAAGAAGGAGCCTGTCTCCTCCGACATGTTTGCCCCCTTTTAAAACTTTTAATCTTATTTGTGCTTTTAAGTTTTGTTTCTCATTTTACCTAATTTATGCACAAAGCTATCGCTTTTTAATTAGGAGTCGTTTAA
This sequence comes from Uloborus plumipes, assembly GCA_038373865.1. Taxonomy (NCBI): domain Eukaryota; kingdom Metazoa; phylum Arthropoda; class Arachnida; order Araneae; family Uloboridae; genus Uloborus; species Uloborus plumipes. The sequence continues at coordinate 19,993 of JAXGGA010015847.1, forward strand.
TTTGATTTCATCTGACAATTTAGAGGCTTTTGAATAACCCACACAGGGCGGCTTGTACCCCGACAGTAAGAATACAACAAAATTTCCAAAGTTCATTGATGTTCATTTAACCACAACAACAAAGATTTACAACACACGGAAAGGAAGTCAGAACACCTATGAGCAAGGCTCGACTCAAACCCACACCACCAGCTCATAAAGCGAACTCTCTACCACAGCGCCAGAGGGGCCCCAGTCAACGCCTCCTAAATACTAAATGCCTAGTACATTTGCTTTGCTACCGTCGAGATTGGTTCCACTTTAAACGCCACCTTGAGGCAATCCGATAATGCCGTAGTTATTTTTTGATTGGTTAATTTTTAAATTTAAATTCAGAAATAAACCAATCGTTAATTTTTCGAAAAATTTCGGTAGATGGCACTATACCTAGATGGTAGAATACTAAATGCCTAGTACATTTGCTTTGCTACCGTCGAGATTGGTTCCACTTTAAACGCCACCTTGCGGCAATCCGATAATGCCGTAGTTATTTTTTGATTGGTTAATTTTTAAATTTAAATTCAGAAATAAACCAATCGTTAATTTTTCGAAGAACTCCGGTAGATGGCACTACTTCGTGAACCAATGGCATTTCGCAGCTATTGTCAATGGATCCAAACAATATTCGAATTAAATTTTTTGATTGGTTGATCTTTAAATTTAAGTTTTGAAATTAACCAATCGTTAATTTCTCTTTCTCGAAGAACTCCGGTAGATGGTAGTGTATCGTGAACCAAGGACGAAATTTTGCTCTGTGCTACAAACCAGAAAGTTGCAGGCATTTAGTATTTAGGAGGCGTTGCCCCAGTGGTCGTTTAGTTTTTGATAGGTACTGCAAATCTTCGAAATAGTACCTTATTTTATGAGAAGTGGTAGCGGAAGAGAACATAGAGATCGTGTTTAAGAATACAATGCTAAATAGGGAAGATGGAAAAAGAGATCGTACCCGTTTCGTTTTCCACTAGAAAAGGAGTAAATCGGAATTTCCCTGCATGGGGATAGTTCTTATCAAACTTGTAATGAGCCGGCTTTTTGGTAAATGTGAATCAAAGATTTGCTGTTTCTTACCATCATTCTCCACATTTTTCGGTTTTCTTGCTGAAAGCATGATTCTGTTCGTATTGAACAAATATTACTCGACTGAGTTTTTCATTTCTTTTCTCTTTTTTAATTAAATAATTGACACCGATTAGAGCTAAAATGTTAACTCACGTGAAATTTCTTGTAACGGGAATGCAACATGAAACATTTTAACTTTGTAAGGACATTTCTTCACTTTTTTCCAAAATTCATCAGTACAACAAGCTCCTTTAAAATTTTTCAGTTTTAGAAGAAAAAAAGAATTTCCCTTCAAGAATCTACTACAAAAATCAGTGGGTTTAATGTATTAACCCAGTTTACTATGATAATTATAATAAATATTTGAAAATCTTTTGTGCATTGTACTTCTGCAGCATGTTTTTATCTCTCAGTTTATGCGTACAGTGCTTTTTAGACAAAAGCAGCATCCAGCATCCCTTATGCAGCACACAGAATCTACACTGCAAAAAATTAACTGTCGTTTTTACAGTATAACAATAGCAGCCGAGGTTTCAGTTTGAAACTTAAACTGCACAGCAATGAACTGTAAAATTGCTAACTTTACAGTTTATTACTGTGCATTTTTGTTTTAAACATGAACTTCTGCTGCCAATATTATACAGTGAAACCTGTGTATAACGATACTGTACATAACGATAAACCTGCCTATTACGATATTTTGGTTTGGTCCCATCCAACTTCCCATCTAATCTTGCTCAAACTGTCTATAATAATAATCTGTCTATAACGATATTTTTCCCGGTCCCTTGAGTATCGTTATACACAGATTTCACTATACTGCAAAAACAAGTTTATTTTTTTGCAGCGTAGCTTCCAGTACCTGATTTAATTTGAATTTTGACGTTTCGAATTCGAATAATGATTTTCACAACTGTGCTTTCAACAGGAATCATTTGTAGAACACAAGAAGCCCGACAAGTAGGGTCCTATTGGCAATTCGTGATTGCGAACAACATGATTTGAATTCAAGATGTCAAAATTCAAGTTAATGCCAGAAGCAGGATGCTTAGTACCGATCATTACACTGCGAAAAATGAACTGTTGTTTTTACGGCATAATACTGACAACCGAGGTTCCAATTTAAAACTATAAAATGTACATTAATAAACTGTAAAACTAGCAATTTTAGTTTCTTACTACGAAGTTAGCAATTTTACAGTTTATTGCCGTAAAATTTTGCTGAATTATACTGTGAAACAACAGTATAAAATTGGTATCAAAGGTTCCAGTTTAAAGCTAAAATGCACGGTAATAAACTGTAAAATTACAAATCATACACTTTGATACTGTAAAATTAGTAATTTTACAGTTTATTACTATAAAATGAGGTATACTGAAAAATCAACATTCATTTTTTACAGTGTAGATGTTGTCAGGCTGCTTTTTTTTATTTTATTTACTTTTTTATTTACTTATTTTTTAGTGTCTTTGAGTATGCTTTTCTCTTCAAAATTCAATAAATCAATCTGTTAATTAATTTAATGTTATTAACTTCTTAGCTATCTACAGAGGCATTGAAAGTTGGTAAAAACATTTCGGTTTTTACAAACTAATCTAACATATATTTCAAAAGATAACTTACTGCGGTAAACAAAGTAAATAATTATTAATGTGATAGCTCTGAAAAAAGTTGGAAATGACAAAATCAGATAGGTAAAGACCATTACTTCAGTTGTTAATCATTTTCGATTTGGGAAATTTTTTATAGCTGCAACTTTCCTAAGTTTTAATTATATAAATATGATTTTGTACTTTTGTTAAAATTGGGGAACATTTCTTTTAAATAGATACACTTACTTCAAATTTCGGGTTGTAAGTAACATTAGTTATTTCGAAATTATCAAAACCAAATTCAACTTGAATTGTCTGACACCTGAAATTTAAAAAAACAAATTAAAGATATAAAAGCGAGCATAAATAAGCATTAGAATTGTAAAACATTACATGACCAGCTAATAATGTCATGGTTCATAAACACATTAACTATGAAGTATTGATGTATTTATTAACACAATAATTGTGTAAGCAACGATTAATTGTGAGGTATAGCAGAGTGTATAAATAATTAACAAAGCTGTGTAAGTAAAGCTCCTTACACTGCAAAAAATGAACTGCTTGTACTGGTGCGCCATTTTCACATATCTATTTTGTGTTATCATCGCCTGACACGATATGGAGATTCTTTTAGGCCAACAATGCTTGGACCTCACGCAGTAAAACCTTCAGACGAAAACATGCTGTTTTGCGTCTATTAACACCAAAATCAGGGAATTCTTAGGAATGCGAGCAAATAGTCAACAAGTGTTCGTTTTCCGCGAAATCCAGCCACGTGCTTATGTGTACAACTAAAATCTGGCAAAATGTTGACATTTGTTGTGCCCAGCGAAAATTCCTGTTTGGTGTGAAACGACATCAATGACACTATGCTTGAACATAAATTCGAGTGGAATATAAACGCTTTGACAAGAGGAGCGGTAATAACTTTCATCGTTCTCAGAGTTGAGATAAACACATGTTGTCAGATAAACACATTTGACGGAAAAGGCTCCCTTATATACCCGGATTGGGAGGGTCAGCAGAGAGAAGCGATTTTGTGAGCGAACAACACGGAAGGATGTTGCTGCGCAGTCCAAAATATCTGATCTTATTATTTGTGTAACATAGCTGTAAATAGTGTGAAAATAAAAATGCTAGAATTTTACTTGCATCCTCTGTTTCAATCAACTAACAAACAGAGTGGCCAAAACGGTACATGCTGTTTGAAGAGAACAATACTTGCAGCTGAGGTTCCAATTTCAAACTGTAAAATGCACTGTAATAAACTGTAAAACTAGTAATTTTGGTTTCTTACTGTAAAGTTAGTAATTTTACAGTTTCTTTTTCTAAAATTAGCAATTTTACAGTTTATTGCCGTAAAATTTAGCTGTATTATACTGTAAAAACAGCAGTATAATACTGGCAGCAGAGGTTCCAGTTTAAAACTGCAAAATGCACGGTAATAAACTGTAAAATTAGCAGTTTTACAGTTTATTACTGTAAAATTAGCTATTTTTATAGTTTAATACTTTAAAATTAGTTTTTTTACAGTTTATTACTATAAAATTAGCTGCATTATACTGTAAAAACAACATTTCATTTTTCACAATGTCATTAGAGCTTCAGAACTTCTTTCATATTGTCCAAAAAATTGTGATTGGGAATTTTCAATAGCTGTATAAAAATACTTGTATGATTAAAAGCGAAAACATGGAGCACGAGTTCCACATAACCAAAAGAGGTGTAAAGAACAACAATCAGTAAGAAAATTTACAATTTCAGTTGATATTATTTGCAGTACAATAAAATTGTCAGATTTCAATGAAACTACGGTAGTGCCTTTCAATAAGGGACACTAGGGAGACAGGATTTTTGTTCCTTAAATAGAGGTGTCCCTTATTCTCAGGTGTATGGATTGATGCATACCGTGTACTTAACACAGTATAGCATCATAATAAACGTAAGCTATACATTTAAGACTTATTGAATATGTTTCAGAGATACTAGATAAAATTCTGAATTATTCTAATTAAAAAAATGTCTTATTTTAAAAAGCAAAATTTAATCAAAAATTTGCGTAAAATTAAAGTTTTGTGGTTTATAGAAATTAACTTGAAATAATTTGTTACGTGGATTTACTTTACGTCATGTCATTTACAATACAAATAAGGAGGTGGTTTCATATTAAGTTTTCTGTAAAAAGTTTCTCATAAGCACTATCCGTCGGAGCTGAACACCAGATGAACAAATAGGAAAAAATATAACTATAAAAATCTTTGCAGGAATTTTATAATACATGCTTGTTTCTTTGAATGTCAATGGCAGGCAATCTTTTACCAGTTAATGTTTAGTCAAAAAAGTAACCTTGATCTTCTACAAATTCAATGTTTCTTATGCATTTATTCATTAAATTTTATAATTTTTCTCTGGAGCTTTCCCTTACATTTAGTGTCCCTTATTCAGACGTAAATACATGGAGGCCGCATCCAAATTGACTGGTACGAGAAAAAGTGTCCCTTAAATAGCGTGTCCCTTATTCAGAGTTAAATACATGGAGGCCCCTATTCAAAAGGACTGGGACCAGAAAAAGTGTAATTTATATAGAATGTCCCTTATTCAGAGGTAAATACATGAAGGCCCCTATTCAAAAGGAACGGGACCAGAAAAAGTGTCCTGTAAATAGAATGTCCCTCTTATTCAGAGGTAAATACATGGAGGCCCCTATTCAAAAGGACTGGAACACGAAAAAGTGTCCCTTAAATAGCGTGTCCCTTATTCAGAGGTTAATACATGAAGGCCCCTATTCAAAAGGACGGGACCATGCATAAACTTTTGCTCTCGCTCAATAGATTTTCCCTCTTATTCAAGGTAACACATGGAAGCCCATTTCAAAAGGACTGGACACGAAGACTGCTCCCTTTTATCAGCGATGTCCCTTATTCAGAGGTAAATACATGAAGGCCCCTATTCAAAAAGACTGGGACCAGAAAAAGTGTCCCTTTAATAGAGGTGTCCCATATTCACAGATGTCCTTCAATGGAGGTACTACTGCATAAACTTTTGCTCTCGCTCCATGTTTTTCCTTTTAATCAAACAAGTATTTTGACTTCTATTTTTTATTTAAATAATTATTTTATGATGCAACTAAGTTTTGTTTACTCACCGCCGGGTCAAATCGTTTCTCGATCCCTCGAGTGTACAATTATACTAAAGAAAAGGAACCAAACAAAGTGAGTCTTGTGATAGTATACGTACACTGTAAAAATAGATGTTGTTTTTACAGTACAATACAGCTAATTTTACGGTATTTTTACAGTAATTAACAGTGAAAATGCTAGTTTTACTGTATTAAACTGTAAAATTGCTAGTTTACAGTAATAAACTAAAATTGTTGGTTTCACTGTTTATTACTGTGCATTTTGCAATTTCAAACTGGAACTTTTGCTGCCAGGATTATACTGTTATTTTTACAGTATAATACAGCTAATTTTATGAAAATATTGCTAATTTTACAGTAAAAAATTCTAAAACTGCTAGTTTTACAGTGTATTACTGTTCTTTTACAGTTTTAAACTGGAACCTCTGCTGCCCCAATTATACTATGAAAACAACAACTTTTTTTCAGTGTACGATAGATTATTACAATTAATACAGGTGTAGTACATTGATTATCAACAAATGAAACTCGACATTAATTAGTTTTTCTCGTTTTTCATCCAATAGGGGCAACTTAGGAATTAAAATGTTGGACAATCGAACCTCTCTTTCTCGAAGTAGATGGAACAGAAAAAAATTCGAGGTAATAAGGCTTCATATGGAGATTTTCCAGACAGGCAAGTTCCAAACAAACAGAATCGACAAAATCACTTAAAATATTTTCCATTAAGAAGAATATTTGATAGTTCTCTAATAAAATCTGAATTTAGTATTCTCACATAATTTCACTTAGGAATGGGTTTGAATTAGCAACTTCAAAGTTTAAAAGAAAGTTTTTGTAATGATAACTTTACATTCTTTTACATTTCTTTATATCTTTCTTGGCAAAACCTTGTGCCTAAAAGACCGGCTACTGCAATCAAAGGAAAAACAACTCCAAAACAAAATGTTTTTCGGTTCAGTTGCAGTTATTTATTATTTTTCTTCGCATGACATAATATTGTATCTCTTTTTCATTTTACGCGAGGAGAGCCGCAATAAATTACAATAGATTTTGAGCATCTTTTTTATATATTGCGTCTTATGTCTCATAATGTGTATATGTTTTTAAACTAACTTAACATTTTGACATAAAAAAGTATTAATTGGCGAAAAAAATTATGTGGTCTCGGCTTGAAAAAAATGAAAATTTTCAAACTTGCAATATTTTTGGTCAGTATTGTAGATAAATCCGCACAGGCATCACTGAAGAGGGGAAAAAGTCAAAACTAATTTAAATTAATTTAGCATTTTGCCATTAAAAGTATCAGTTAAATTCGGAAAATATACATATGATTTCATGCTTAAAAAATAAGGTTATTTTTTAAGTTGCAATACTTTTTTCCAGTAGTCTACATAAATCTGTACAGGCAACATTAAAAAAGTAAATAAAGTGAAAACTGATTCATGGTTGCCTAAAATGAAAATTTAGATGGAAATTTGAGTGGTAAATGTTTCGTGAATATAATGCTTCTTTTACCCCCACTTACGAAACAATGGCACTCCACTTTCCCACAACTATAGAACACAACAGAAAATAAACAAACGCATGCACACAAATAAGTTAAAGGGAACAACTTGTTTTATACTTACTCCCATTCGTTGAAGAACAATGCCCTAAAAATAACAAAATACTTATTCATTATTATTATTTTAAGTTGGTATTCAAAACACAAAATTTCAATAACAGAAAATCCGTCCCACACTAGAAATCATAAACAATTAGTTAAACATTTTATCTCTCACTCTTCCAGAAAACTTACATTTTTATTTATTTTTTAAACCATCTTTTCTATAGGAAGGTAGTGTTGTAACAATAATAATGCCTTCAAAATGTCTGAGTCCAAAGCTTTTTATAATAAGTAGCAGTTTACCAACGACGTTGCCCGAAGTTCTTTTAATGAGGAAAAATTGATATCAATTACAATAGTTATAGTTAGAACAAGAAGTTCTGTCAAGAACTAAACGAGCCTACTTTCCCGTACATCGACATCGGCATTCTCGCATCTAATCATTATTCTCTTGATTATCTGAGACTGAAAATTATGTCAAACATACCTTTTTAGCACTTAGAGCTGATTTAGAAAAGCAAAATATACCCCTCTCATCAGATGAAATAGACACGTAAAAAGTAATTAACAAATAAATAAAGTTTTGTCGCACCTTCTAAAGAGTGTAACTGTTACAATTCCTCCG
>JAXGGA010015848.1:0-28056 GCA_038373865.1 Uloborus plumipes
GATATTTTTTGGACTTGGCGATATTTTTTTTAACTTGGCGATATTTTTTGGACTTGGCGATATTTTTTAGATGCATTAAGCTACTTTTAATACTTTTTTCGTCTTTCTTTTATTTTTAACGGGAAAGTAGGCTAAAAAATGAACTAAAATAGTAAGTGGGTGTGGGTCATTTTCAAAATTTGCTTACATTTGCTGTCCGGAGGTTGAAAAGACGATTTTGAAGCATAACTTACATTTTAAATTCAATGCGAACAATTATTTTCTGCAAGAAATACTCCCAAAAAAATTCTATCACCCAAAAGATTATTGAAATTTATTTATCTATTTTTATATAAGTCTTTAAAAATGAGAATCAAGGCCAAACCGCTTGTCCATTTCCAATTTTTGCAAGTTCAATTATTTTTTTGATATACTTAATTGTATATAAAAGTATATACAACAAATTTTTTTTATACATTGACTATTAGTGTATGACATTCAAGCAAAATTTTGACAATAGTAATTTTTTTTTCATTAAGAAATGTATGAATATATTTTGTCCGGAAGTTCTTGTCAAGTCCTAAGATAAGTTTGGCTAAAAAGGTATTTATTGCAGTCAAAAGATGATAACACATATTCAGTTAACTTAACAAACTAGTGACGTATATATTTCGTACCATTTTGTTTTCCTAAATCGAGAAGTATTGCTGTGGCGTTTCGCACAAGATTTCTTTCAGGTGCGTATTTTTATTCTTTGTCAAGTCTGTTACCAAAAATTTTAGTATTAATGTTTACTTTTTCTCAACTTTTACCCCGAAATATTGTTTATTATACAACTCTAAGATAATGCATATTGTTGTTCAATTTTTTAATTCGACAACCTAGCCATAATTTGTCATTTTGGTTGAAATGTCAAGTCCGTTACTGGTCAAATCCGTTACTATGCAGTTTTTGATCAATATTTTAATGATCACAAACATCGTTTTAAGCTTCAGGGACGCAAATAATTTCAAACGAAGTTGGTTCTAGGTGCTATGATATAGTTCAAAAGTGAGACTTCATATTGATGTTGTATGGTAACGGACGACAATTTTCCTTGCAACTTAAAGTTTTACAACAGCACTTGAATACTTAATTATGCATCAAAGTGTACAACCAATTACTTTTTCACACACCTAAAATATGTGACAAAACATCTGTTAGTGATTCTAAAAAAAATAGCAAGTTAAAAAAATTACTTAGAAATTCTGCAATGTAAGCAAATGGTGAAAATGACCCGTGTCGACTTATAGAGGTTCTTGTAAATGTGTGTGGAGGTAAACAGGTTTGCACCCATTGAAATTCAGAAGAATCCCATTGAAGTGTCGAGTTAGAGAGGAATTCATCCATTTAAATTTACATTGGACCAACCATTGAAAAAATAAATATTGCATTACCGAGGTAGAGTCGAGTTATCTTCTTGTAGAGTTGCCGAAGTTTACCTTAAATCGATTCTACATTTTCGATGATAAAAGAAAGTAAAAATGAGTTTCTCGGGGAAAATAAACGACTAATATCATATTAATTACAATGCGTTTTTATATTCATAGATGACGTCTCATAATTTGTTAAAGCTTTATTTTTCCTTCCTTTATAATATTTTAGCTACTTAATAATTTCTTGCAATTTTCAAAATTGTTGATACCTAATGGATATGATTTCGTTTTAATATCACACTTCATGTGTTTAAACCATAAATGAAAAATCCATATCCATCAAAAGTTTCCTAAATAATGTGATCTTATCATTTCTTAGCAAATTGTAATTAGCCACAAAAATGAAATGAAAAGTTTAAAATTTGAATTTTTGACTTTAACACAAATATTAAATAGGAATATTTGTCTAATTGTAGAGAAAGGAAGTGGTGATATTAACTGTTGGATTGTGCATGGTATTAAAAGTGTAATACTATATCCAACAGCTTTTTATATTTATGCACATGTTTTAATTTAGGCCCTTTGTTAGGTTTTAAACTCAACAGACAAAGGCTTTAATTTAAAACCTTTGTGTATTGAAGACTTTGAGTGTTGCAGTATATTGTTTCAAAACAAATTTTCATATTTATATTAACAAAAATCAATAACCTATTGTTGCCGAAATAACGCACTTTTCTCTGTTACAAACTCAGTTTGAGGAAAAAAATCGAACTCTTTGCGACGTTTAAATATTGGTGACTAATTAAATGTGACTTCTTTTTTATTTCTCGCTTTTTACTACTTGCATCCATTTAGGTAAGTTAACATGCTTCTTTTGGTGTTGTTTCTAACTGATCCACTTTCGAAATCTTGAACACATGAAAATTAAAGTACGATGCAAATGTATAATGGCTGAATCAATCATGAAACCTTATTGACAATATTTTTCAATTTTTGCAGCTTATTATACATTATTAAATTTATTTTTTATGTTGCAGTATTTCAAATCAGTTTGTTCTTAAAAAGCTTTATCTTAAGTTTGAATTTTTGAATTGATAATGTTATGGTTATAATCTTTGATCAGAACATATTTCAATTGATGTAGCAAATTCAACAGAAATTGCTTTAACTCATTAAGTTCTACACGTATCAACTTAAGATTAGGATGAATCCTAGTTTAAGGTCCGGCGATAAATTCTTAAATCTGGCAACCACAGAATTATCATTGGATGATTGGATTGTTTGGCGATTTTAAGCTAAATGATTGCAACCTTAAGCTACAGTCTGAAAAAAATCGCCAAACCCGGACTCTAAAGTAAGATTTTACCTAAGATTAACCAACATAAAACTTAAGATTAACCTACGTAAAATTTAACATAAACCTGTATAAATTCAAAAACGAATAAAAAAACCCTCTAATGTTTAGTCGTATCTTTGGGAATATGCAAACTGAAATGTAAAACATTGATTTTTATGGTAGACATTCATTAAAAAAAAAGCAGATGCAAAAATACAACGTTGAGAAGCAGGAATGCGCAGAAATATGGCAGACACGTGTTTCGGCGTTACAAGGAACGTATTTTTCAATGAAAAAGGTGTGAGCTTATGGTTTCCAAAACATCCGGTGAAATCTATAATCAAAGACAGCTTTTGTCAAATGTCTTTGGATCCATGAGCTTACATTTTTTGCAGTGAAAGAGGAGTTCCTTGCAAGTGACGGTTCATTTCATTAAAAAATAATAGGTAATGACGAAATTTTTTCTTAAGAAATCACATATACGTGCGTGATTTCTTAAGCAACAAGATTTTGTTCATTACCCTCTTAAATTATCAATTTTAATGAAATATGTGATCGTCACGTGCAGGACAAAATTACCGTTTTCCCTTGAATGCACTTTAGTGCAATTTCAAAAACGTGCATCATAAACTTGCAACATTGCTTTTGCACAATTAACTACCAATTGAAATTCAACTATACAAAATTTTTCATCAATGTATCCCAAAATCTTAAGCAAAAAGCTAAGAGTCCAACACCTCCGTAATACTAAATGCCTACACTGAATTTGCCTCAAAAAGGGATCTAATTGTTCGGGACAAAGCCCTATCTTGCGGCCTGCAACTATTGGCGATGGATCCATACCATATTCGAATTAAATGTTTGATTGGTTAGTTTTCGAATTTAAAATTAGAAATCAACCAATTGTTAATTCCCCTGACAGTTTCTTTGTTTCGAAGAGCTTCGATAGATGGCAGTGCTTCCAGAACAAAGGGCGAATTTTTGCAGTCTTAAAAAACAGAAAGCGACAGCCGTTTAGTATTAAGGAGGTGCTGCTATAACTGAATTGTAAAATTATGCTTGGCGAAAAGGCTATTTCGAATTATATCCTCAGAAAATTAATAATTTGTAAGTAAGCAATTTTTTTTTTCTACATTTTCTTAATTTAAAATCTGTTTAATATATTGTTATGGTACTTAGTACTTATATATTTTTCAATAGCAATAAAAAAAATTAAAAGAAATGACCCAAGTAGCATCAACTCATCGGATTTTTACTCGGCCGATTATCGAACTCTTCGTAAACTGATCCCGTAACGCACGATGACATCGTTCCTATCAGTATCCGAGCACGGTTTTCGATAAGCTACTTTTCATCGGAAAGCGATATCCTTCCGATCAACTTTCCCAATGAAAATAAGCTGAGCATCCAAAAGTGATTCTAAAGTCATCGGCACGGGACTGCACTGCTCGTAAATTGCTCCAAATCTCATCGTATTTCGAGCAAAACTCATCAGATTTCGCTGCTCTGATTCTGTTTGGCCGAAGAGACATATTGGAGCAATTCCCGATGAGAACTCATCGAATCCGATCACCGGCTGATGAGAATTTCATCGGGTTTCGATGAATCGCAGATCATCGGGAGATGAGATTATGCTGCTAGGGGAGTACTTAGTTGATATGTTTAAGAAATCGCTAATTAGAATGAAACTATTGAACATGCATGGTGCATGCGTATTTTTAAAAATTTCTACCCCCTATAGCAACCACTCGTTATTAAGACCTTTTTCTACAGGACGGAGATGGTCGTTACATCGAGCGTCGACTGTATTATCTAGCAGGAAGTTGATGAGGAGGGCATTCTTTTTTTTTCCAGCAATCAACGAATTGCGTTACTCCTTCTTGACCACAGTTGATGTTCCTTTGATTTTTGAATCCGAGGCCCTTGCGAGCAGGGTCCCTTCTTGGGCGGTGGCAACTATGCATTGCATAAGCACACACGCCTACAAACACGCCACCGCCCAGGAGGAGGGACATGCTCACAGAGGTTTGTTGAGTGCTGCATACTGTATTTTAGTTTGAAGAAGAATCGTACGAAGTTAAAAAGGTCCAGTGTAAAGGAAGTCTATTCCAGGGGGGGGGGGGGTAGGAGACATTTATAGGGAGGAGAAACCCAACGAGAGAGGTTTCATAGCAGCTCCTGATTGTGAAAAGCATAATTTAAATTCAAGATGTAAAAAATTTCAAATTATTGTTATCTACTTATATTAAAAACTGAGTATTAGAGATGGAACGAAGCGGCATTTAGCCGAAGCGCCGAATACCGAAGCTTCTGCCAACTAATGGCCGAAGCTTCGACCGAAGCTTCGGCTGGCGCACATATTGAAGTTTTTGGATTAAATGCATAATAAATGCGTAGAGTTTTATACTTTTCTCCATATGTTTTAATATTCTTAGCGTTACACAATATTTTCAGCTTACTGTGGCATTCTTAAATTGATTTCATTAATTAAAGTTTATTTTTATTTTGGTTGTTTTTATTTTAATGTTCTTAGTATTACACAACATTTTCAGCTTACTGAGTCATTCTTAAATTAATTTCACTAAATAAAAGTTTTCTTGTTTTGTTTTGCTTTGTACTGCTAGTACAAGAAAAGACGACATTACTATTTTTGTATCGCAAATTAGTAGTAGGAAGCTCTACTTGGAACATGAAAAGCTCAGTCTGCAGTTCAGTTGATGTTTTATAATAAAACAACTGATATGATCATGTATTATACCATAGAACTACCCAATCTACTACTATTTACGTTGTGTTATATATTTATCTTAATATTCTTAATGCAAAATGCTTCAGTTTTTGGTGAATTCGAAAAAATAGTAGGGTAAAAGCACCAGTAGTCGGCCATTTAAGAGATCTTTTGATGATCTTGACTAACCTAGGACTTTCAGCTATCAATGCAGTAACAAAAACAAGGTAAAACTTTAGGATGAACCTTTCTGATGTTGAATCATCTACTTGTTTCAGAAATTTAAAAAAAATTATGTTAAAATCCAAGCTGTTGTCAACACTAGTAAATCCTCCAGTAGTCGGCCACAGAATCATCTTACCTGAAAAATAAGCAGAATCGCAATCTTGGATGACGGGCACACCATTCAAAATGAAATGACTCATTACTAATTCAAGAAAAAGTACCCGAAACTAAACTGCCACTGGTTGATGATTGAGGATAGGTACATGAATGTGTGAATGCGTCATATCTGATATTGAATTAAAAATGTACTATTTATGAGGAGTTTTTGTCATTGTGGCCGACTACTGGAGACTGGCCGACTACTGGAGCACTTACCCTATTATGCATTCTTTTTTACTTGTCTTTCATTCGCTGCATAAATTTCAGGCCGGAGCAGCCGAAGTGGCCGAATCACAACTCATGCTTCGGCCAGACCGAAGCTTCGGTAAATTGGCCGAAGCTTCGGCCCGGCCGAAGCTTTGTTCCATCTCTACTGAGTATCTATCTTTCTTTCTTTCTATCTCTCTTTCTATCTCTCTTTCTATCTTTCTTTCTAACTATCTATTTATGTCACGCTTCTTTCTCCTAAACGCCAAAGAGCTGAAAGTCAAACCAGGTACCGATAAATAGGTAATTTTTCAGGCTTCATTAGTTTCAATTTATATAATTATACGATTTTAATTAGCGAAGATATCAATTAATAAGTAGTCAAATTTTAAGCGATTAAGCCTAATAAATGATTAAATATGAAATCCATTGTTGAAACGTGGTTGCTATGAAACAGTGATAACAATGATAATGAGAATTTTGAATGAAGGCTTAACTAAATCAAACACGAAACTCGTAAGCGGGCTACTTACATAGTATTTTTAGCGCTGGCTACTTGTAATATTTTGAAACATTCATTTGTTGAAAAGCCATCTTCTTATAATAAAAACTGAGTATCTATGTCTGCTTTTTTCCTTTGAGTGAGCTGAACTTACTGAAACTTTCCTCACCATCTTGAAAGCGCGAAGCATCTCAATAATTCGAATGATTTTTTATATAGGAAAAAACTAAAGGCGTGAAGTGCCTGTTAGCGAGCCGCCTTGGCGGGGAGTACTTTCTTGAAATTTTTCTCACTACTTTCAAGGCACGAAGTGCCCGTGCAACGCCGGGCCACGTGCGTGGTATGCCTTGAAATCGAATGAACAATAAAATATATCAAATAATATAACATCAGAATGAGCTAAAAGTTAGAGAAGGGGCACGTTATGCATCAACATGCCGCAGGAAGCTAATCTAGCTGCCCTGGCAGCTAGTTGTCATTATTATTTGTAAGGCTTGAAAAAAATATGAAAATAATGCAGTCTTGCGTTCTTGTAGTAATAATGCGTTCTTGTAGAATCATGTCTCGAGGACGAAACCTCGGTAGTAGTATGTTCTAAACCTTTACTAATATAAATTAACGTAGAGAAAGAGAGAGAGCAAACGCTTTAATGGGTGCATGATTTTAAAGTTATTTGTAAAGGAATATTTGTCAAAGTTTTACTCAGTGTTAGCCCCAGCATTATCTATTTTCAGTAACACACTTTTTATTTTCAGTTGTGATGGATAACCAAGGAATTTCTGATGACATATGCACCACAACTAAGGAAATTGGACTTTCATTTTGAGATTTCTGTCAGGGAGCGTTTGGAGGTGAAGTCCGCCCAAAAAGGCAAGCTTGAAAAAAAAAAAAAAAACTACTACGAAAAAACGTGCTGACTCCTGAGTGGATGCTACCCACTATAAAAAGCGTGCCTGAGTGGATGCGGCCCCCTATGAAATGCGTGCAGACTCCTGAGTGGATGTGACCCACTATGAAAAGCGTGCAGACTACTGAGTGGATGCTATTCACTATAAAAAGCGTGCCTGAGTGGATGCGACCCACTACAAAAAGCGTGCCTGAGTGGATGCGACATACTATAAAAGCGTGCAGACTCTAGAGTGGATGCTACCCACTATAAAAAGCGTGCCTGAGTGGATGCGACCCACTATTAAAAGCGTACAGACTCTTGAGTGGATGCTACCCACTATAAAAAGCGTGTCTGAGTGGATGCGACCCACTATAAAAAGCGTGCAGACTCTTGAGTGGATGCGACCCAGTATAAAAAGCGTGCAGACTCTTGAGTAGATGCTACCTACTATAAAAAGCGTACCTGAGTGGATGCGACCCACTATAAAAAGCGTGCAGACTCTTGAGTGTATGCGACCCAGTATAAAAAGCGTGCAGACTCTTGAGTAGATGCTACCTACTATAAAAAGCGTGCCTGAGTGGATGCGACATACTATAAAAAGCGTGCAGACTCTTGAGTGGATGCTACCCACTATAAAAAGCGTGCCTGAGTGGATGCGACCCACTATTAAAAGCGTGCAGACTCTTGAGTGGATGCTACCCACTATAAAAAGCGTGCAAACTCTTGAATGGATGCTACCTACTATAAAAAGCGTCCCTGAGTGGATGCGACTGACTATTAAAAGCGTGCAGACTCTTGAGTGGATGCGACCCACTATAAAAAGCGTGCAGACTCTTGAGTGGATGCGACCCAGTATAAAAAGCGTGCAGACTCTTGAGTAGATTCTACCTACTATAAAATCGTGCCTGAGTGGATGCGACCCACTATAAAAAGCGTGCAGACTCTTGAGTGGATGCGACCCAGTATAAAAAGCGTGCAGACTCTTGAGTAGATGCTACCTACTATAAAAAGCGTGCCTGAGTGGATGCGACATACTATAAAAAGCGTGCAGCCTCTTGAGTGGATGCTACCCACTATAAAAAGCGTGCCTGAGTGGATGCGACCCACTATTAAAAGCGTGCGGACTCTTGAGTGGATGCTACCCACTATAAAAAGCGTGCCTGAGTGGATGCGACCCACTATAAAAAGCGTGCAGACTCTTGAGTGGATGCGACCCAGTATAAAAAGCGTGCAGACTCTTGAGTAGATGCTACCTACTATAAAAAGCGTGCCTGTGTGTGTGTGTGTGAGAGTGGATGCAATCCAACTATAAAAAGCGTGCCAAAGTGGATGCGACCCACTATAAAAAGCGTGCCTGAGTGGATGCGACCCACTATAAAAAGCGTGCAGACTCTTGAGTAGATGCTACCTACTATAAAAAGCGTGCCTGAGTGGATGCGACCCACTATAAACAGCGTGCCAGAGTGGATGCGACCCACTATAAAAAGCATGCCAAAGTGGATGCGACCCACTATAAAAAGCGTGCCTGACTGGATGCGACCCACTATAAAAAGCGTGCAGACTCTTGAGTAGATGCTACCTACTATAAAAAGCGTGCCTGTGTGTGTGTGTGAGTGAGTGGATGCGATCCAACTATAAAAAGCGTGCCAAAGTGGATGCGACCCACTATAAAAAGCGTGCCTGAGTGGATGCGACCCACTATAAAAAGCGTGCAGACTCTTGAGTAGATGCTACCTACTATAAAAAGCGTGCCTGAGTGGATGCGACCCACTATAAACAGCGAGCCAGAAAGGGTTGCGACCCACTATAAAAAGCGTGCCAAAGTGGATGCACCCACTATAAAAAGCGTGCCTGAGTGGATGCGACCCACTATAAAAAGCGTGCACTCTTGAGTAGATGCTACCTACTATAAAAAGCGTGCCTGTGTGTGTGTGTGTGAGTGGATGCGATCCAAACTATAAAAAGCGTGCTGAGTGGATACGACCCACTATAAAAAGCATGCCTGAGTGGATGCGACCCACTATAAAAAGCGTACCTGAGTGGATGCGACCCACTATAAAAAGCGTGCCAGAGTTGATGCGACCCACTATAAAAAGCATGCCTGAGTGGATGCGACCCACTATAAAAAGCGTGCAGACTCTTGAGTGGATGCGACCCAGTATAAAAAGCGTGCAGACTCTTGAGTAGATGCTACCTACTATAAAAAGCGTGCCTGAGTGGATGCGACCCACTATAAACAGCGTGCCAAAGTGGATGCGACCCAATATAAAAAGCGTGCCAAAGTTGATGCGACCCACTATTAAAAGCGTGCCTGAGTGGATGCTTCCCGTTATAAAAAGCGTGCAGACTCCTGAGTGGATGCTACCCACTATAAAAAGCGTGCCTGAGTGGATGCGACCCACTATAAACAGCGTTCCAGAGTGGATGCGACCCACTATAAAAAGCGTGCCAAAGTGTATGCGACCCACTATAAAAAGCGTGCTGAGTGGATGCGACCCACTATAAAAAGCGTGCCTGAGTGGATGCGACCTACTATAAAAAGCGTGCCTGAGTGGATGCAACCCACTATAAAAAGCGTGCAGACTCTTGAGTGGATGCTACCCACTATAAAAAGCGTGCAGACGCCTGAGTGGATGCTACCCACTATAAAAAGCGTGCAGACGCCTGAGTGGATGCTACCCACTATAAAAAGCATGCAGACTCTTGAGTGGATGCGACCCACTATAAAAAGCGTGCCAGAGTGGATGCGACCCACTATAAAAAGCGTGCTGAGTGGATGCGACCCACTATAAAAAGCGTGCTGAGTGGATGCGACCCACTATAAAAAGCGTGCCTGAGTGGATGCGACCCACTATAAAAAGCGTACCTGAGTGGATGCGACCCACTATAAAAAGCGTGCCAGAGTGGATGCGACATACTATAAAAAACGTGCCTGAGTAGAAGCGATCCACCATAAAAAGCGTGCGATGTCGAGTTGCTCCTGATTCAACGAAGAAAAACACGGAGTACGTTTCAAACTGTAATTATCTGTCGTTTAAACTGTAATTAAGAGCAGTATGTAAAGGAGTTGATGCATCAGCTTAAGTTACCCTTTTTAGCAATTTTAAAAATAAATAATTATAAAACATTATTTTTATTATTATTTTTTTTTTTTTTTTTGCATTGATCAGAGGCAAACTAGGGGTGTAATTGTTTGAAATGTGCTCTTGCTCTTTCTAAGGCACTATTAAATGGTATTTTTGTTCTTTTTCGCACGTTCCATGCAGTTTTATGCAGTATTTGATTCAAGACTCTGATAAGAACATCACATTTCTATACATTTTGAAATTACTATTCTGCAATTTTACCACAGTTGGAAAATTTCTACCGTGCTATTCATTTAAGTGCTGCTTCTAACTCTAATACATAAGTACACTTATTTGAGCGTTTTTAAAAAAAGAACGATTTTAAAATAAACTTTAAAGAAAGTAGTGTGGGGTTTACACCAGATTTTTAACTCACATCTTACTGCATTTATTATTTTTTTTTCAAATCGACTTTCGATTTTATTACATGTAGTTGAGTTGAAAAATTCTATGTTTTAAAAATAAATTATTATTCTTTCTTAATTTTACATTTATTACTAAGTTTGCTCTTTCGTTGTGCACATATTTCTTTTTCTTTTATTAAAAGAAAATGTTATTTTCGTGGTGTTGATTTAAGCAGGGATTCAAGTGAAACACCATTGCAATCGCTTCGAATTGCAATCGCTACTGGAAGTGAATTACATTATCATCAACTTAACTTGGCACTGATGTCACTACGGGTGGAGCCAATGAGAGCTCACAAGCAGTCAGTGATCTCCTCTTATTCGCCAAGAAGGTTGTGACGTTTTATCTAGCTCGTTTTTCATAGGCAAACGTCACGCAAACGTCACGCTGACGTCACGATGTTTTTATCAAGAAACGTCTAATGTAATTCATTTCCAGTAGCGATTGTAATTTGCGATCGCCTGTTTCACTTGAATTCCTGCCATAAACACATACTTAAGTTCTTTATTGTAAATATTTTGAGTTTTAATTTTTGATTGGAAAATTATTTTACAGCATGAAATGCCAGAAGTAGAATCAGCAAAAGACAAACAATTTAAACATGAAAAAAAGAAAAAGGCAAGAGAACCGTAATCAGTCATTTGGAAAGTTTGACACATCTGTAAAATCTTCAAGTTCATTTGATTAAATAAATTTTCTATTTTCTTAATTGCTCTATTTTTTTCATTCTTTTCTGCTATTAAAAATTTCAAAAGCAATCATATTAGAGTACAACAACTGTGAAATAACCTCGTGGTTTAGTAGACTGTCGTAGTACCTAAGCTGTAAATCACCGCCCCTAAGCCAGGGCGAAGGCAGAAATTCATGCAATTCACTGCCAATTCTATTATTCCATTCAGAGACTACAGCTTCGTTCTTGTTAGAACTCATCGGTCCGGAATAGGGAGTAACCAAGCTGGAGACAGATGTCCTCCTACACAAGCTACAATGCAAAAAATTAACTGTTGTTTTTACAGTATAATTCTGGTAGCCGTGGTTCCAATTTAAAACTTAATAAACTGTAAAGCTAGCAATTTTACAATTTCTTACTGTAAAGTAAGCAATTTTACAGTTTATTGCAGTAAAATTTAGCTGTGTAATACTGTAAAAACAACAGTATAATACTGGCAGCAGAGGTTCCAGTTTAAAACTGTAAAATGCGCGGTAATAAACTGTAAATTTAGCAATTTTACAGTTTATCACTGTAAAATTGGCAATTTTACAGGTTAGTACTGTAAAGTTAGCAATTTTTAGCCTACTTTCCCGTTAAAAACAAAAGAAAGACCAAAAAAGTATTAAAAGTAGCTTAATGCATCTAAAAAATATCGCCAAGTCCAAAAAATATCGCCAAGTAAAAACAATATCGCCAAGTAAAAAAAATATCGCCAAGTTAAAAAAATAAAAAGGTAAATTGAATATCGAAAAATTAAAATTTTGAAAGTAGGGTATTGAGATGGGGAATTTGTGTGTCGGTCGGTCGGTCGGTCTGTCTGTCCCCCCCTAATAACTTTTGAATGAACATTCCGATTTGGACAAACTTTTTTTTGTTGGAAAGATCTCGGCGAGTACAGCTTATTCCCATATTTGATTTTTCGATTTGAACAATTTTTGGTTCAACTTTGAACCGTTCAAACAACCTGTCCCGCGATGCTAACTTTTGAGTGAACAGTCCGATTTGAACAAACTTTTTTTTGTTCGAAAGATCTTTTCAAGGATACTTCATTCCTGTATCTACATTTTGGATTTGAACAATTTTTCGTTCAACATTGAACCGTTCAAACAAGCTGTCTTTTGAATGAACAGTCCGATTTAAACAAATTTTTTTTTGTTCGAAGCATCTCGGGAAGGATACTTTATTACCGTATTTAAATTTTCAATTTGAACATTTTTGGTTCAACATTGAACCATTCAAGTAACCTTTCCCCACCTAATAACTTTTGAGTGAACAGTCCGAATGGAATAAACTTTTTTTTTTTTTTTTTTGTTCAAAAGATCTCGGCGAGTAAAGCTCATTCCCACATTTGATTTTTCGATTTGAACAGTTTTTGGTTCAACTTTGAACCGTTCAAACAACCTGTCCCGTGATGCTAACTTTTGAGTGAACAATCCGATTTGAACAAACTTTTTTTTGTTTGAAGGATCTCAGCAAGGATACTTCATTACCCTATTTAAATTTTCCATTTGAGCATTTTTTCGTTCAACATTGAACCGTTCAAGCAACCTTTCCCCACCTAATAACTTTTGAGTGAACCGTCTGAATGGAATAAACTTTTTTTTGTTTGAAAGATCTCGGAGAGGTTTTCCCATACATTTCCATATTTCGCTTTTTGATTTGAACCATTTTTCGTTCAATATTGAACCGTTCAGAAAAAAAATTAACATTAGCGTCTACGGGGAATTTAAGTTGAATGTTGATTCTGAACTTAAAGTCGGATTTCCTTCAAACTTTGTAAGAAAATGGTTTTGATAAATAGTGTTTGTAAAGTACTTTTCTGAGTAATCTTCTGTGAGGACTTTGATTCCGACTCCGACTCCGCAAACGTGGCGGAAATGCAGGCGCAGAAAAAAAATGACTGACTGTGCGGACGATTTTTTGTTTATTTATTCATTTGTTTTATTTTATTAATTATTATTATTTTATTTTTTTTTGGCAGACGATTTTTTTTTGTAACAAAAATTTTTCATTCACGAGAACATTTTATTCTTTATTTATATTTAACAACTGGCAACCGATTAAAAGTGAAATTCGAGACATTTTATTAACGGACGAGTTTTTTTTTTCTTTCTTTGATAAAATACGTTTTGATGCTCTTTGTACTTTTATTTATTTATTTATTTATTTTATTATTATTTTTTTTTTTTTGAAAACAATGGAGGATTTTTTCTACGGAGGAACTGTAACAGTTGCACTCTTTAAAAGGTGCGACAAAGCTTTATTTATTCGTTAGTTACTTTTTACGTGTCTATTTCATCTGATGAGAGGGGTATATTTGGCTTTTCGAAATCAGCTCTATGTGCTAAAAAGGTATGTTTGACATAATTTTCAGTTTCAGATAATCAAGAGAATAATGATCAGATGCGAGAATGCCGATGTCGATGTACGGGAAAGTAGGCTCGTTTAGTTCTTGACAGAACTTCTTGTTTAGCTTATTATTGTAAAATTAGCAATTTTAGTTTATTACTAATCAATTAGCTGTATTACACTGTAAAAACAAGTCATTTTTTTACAGTGAAGAATGCAAGAACACTGGTTGCTAATGCAAAACAAGCACGCCCAAGAGTGACAGCAGCAATCGTTCGGCACAACTCGTGAATTTAATTCAGAACTTGGATATTAAGCAGTAAGTCACTGCCCTTAAGCCTGAGCTAATATAGAAATACGGGTCATTCCGACGAAAATGGTACAAATCATGTCCGATAATTTAGAATTTTTTAAAACCAATTTTAATAACTACTACCTATTAAGTGTATTTTTTATTGTTTCTCCATTTAATTTTGTGCCATCAAGCCTCAATTGATTAGGTATAGTTTTGTCAGAAGAAGGAGAAAATGACGTGTCCCAGCTTCAAATTGCTAGAAGTTTAAATGTGATTTAAAATTAAACTGAAATATACCAACAAAATAAATGACACTGCACTGCACAAAAGATGCTTCTGACACCATTTATGCAGATTATTACGCAAATGAAAAAAAAAAAAATTCCCCAAAAAGCACTATTATTTATCAATGTCCGTAGATTTTCTATGTTTCAAATTGTCCACTCTGTTATATGCATTTTGAAAATAAAATAAACAATTGCATTCAATCTGATACATATTTTTTTAATATTTACTTATATTAAAAACTGAGTATTTTTCTAACTATCTTTCTATCTTTCTTTCTATCTTTCTATGTCACGCTTATTTCTCCTGAACGCCAATGAACTGAAAGTCGAACCAGGTACCGATAGATTGGTAATTTTTCAGGCTTCATTAGTTTCAATCTATATGATTATACGATTTTAATTAGCGAAGATATCAATTAATAAGTAGTCAAGTTTAAAGCGATTGAGCCTAATAAATGATTAAATATGAAATCCATTCTTGCAAACCGTCGTTGCTATGAAACAGTGATAACAATGATAATGAGAATTTGGAATGAAGGCTTAACTAAATCAAACACGAAACTCATAAGCGGGTTACTTACGTAGTATTTTTATCGCTAGCTACTGGTAATATTTTTAAATATTCATTTGTTGAAAAGCCATCTACTTATGTTAAAAACTGAGTATCTATGTCTGCTTTTTTAATTTGAGCGAGCTGAACTTACTGAAACTCTCCTCACCATCTTGAAGACGCGTAGCATCTCAATAATTCGTATGATTTTTTTGATGCAGGAAAAAAGTGAAGGCGTGAAGCGCCTGTTAGCGAGCCGCCTTGGCGGGGAGTAGTTTCTTGAAAATTTCCTTACTACTTTCATGGCACGAAGTGCCCGTGCAACGCCGGGCCACGTGCGTGGTATGTCTTGAAATCGAATGAACATTAAATTCTATCAAATAATATAACTTCAAAATGAGGTAAAAGTTAGAGAAGGGGCACGTTATGCATCAACATGCCGCAGGAAGCTAATCTAGCTGCCCTGGCAGCTAGTCTACTTATATTAAAAACTGAGTATCTTTCTTTCTTTCTAACTATCTTTCTTTCTATGTCACGCTTCTTTCTCCTGAACGCCAATGAACTGAAAGTCGAACCAGGTACCGATAGATAGGTAATTTTTCAGGCTTCATTAGTTTCAATTTATATAATTATACGATTTTAATTAGCGAAGATATCAATTAATAAGTAGTCAAATTTAAAGCGATTAAGCCTAATAAATGATTAAATATGAAATCCATTGTTGAAACGTCGTTGCTATGAAACAGTGATAACAATGATAATGAGAATTTTGAATGAAGGCTTAACTAAATCAAACACGAAACTCATAAGCGGGCCACTTACGTAGTATTTTTATCGCTAGCTACTTGTAATATTTTGAAACATTCATTTGTTGAAAAGCCATCTACTTATATTAAAAACTGAGTATCTATGTCTGCTTTTTTCCTTTGAGCGAGCTGAACTTACTGAAACTTTCCTCACCATCTTGAAGACGCGAAGCATCTCAATAATTCGAATGATTTTTTTTATATAGGAAAAAAGTAAAGGCGTGAAGCGCCTGTTAGCGAGCCGCCTTGGCGGGGAGTAGTTTCTTGAAATTTTCCTCACTACTTTCAGGGCACGAAGTGCCCGTGCAACGCCGGGCCACGTGCGTGGTATGTCTTAAAATCGAATGAACATTAAATTATATCAAATAATATAACATCAGAATGAGGTAAAAGTTAGAGAGGGGCACGTTATGCATCAACATGCCGCAGGAAGCTAATCTAGCTGCCCTGGCAGCTAGTAGGTAGTATAACTGCCGTGATTAGCTTGCCACATTGAATTATGTAGTCAACAACCAGGATGAGCCTCATTCGTTTCTTATGATAGTTAATTTGAACTGTTGGATGTTTACTCTGTTAGAGCCGATTTCATGATGAAAAAAATAGATTTTTTTCTTGAAATTGCAGACAGGCTTACAGTTTTAGGCTGTTTACTCCACTTTATGCTTGTTCTGTGATTCTAACTTTTCTTTGTGATTATACAGATCTTTTTAAAGGTTTATTTGTCCAGTCTGTTATATGTCCACTCTGTTAAACAAAGTGATCAAAATGTTTAAAATCCTTTCATAAATGAGTCATGTACTAGTTATTTACACTTCATTATACACAAATAAATAGAAACTCAATAAAAAAAATATGATTAGTTGGTGGAAATTGTTTAAATTGTTAATCTTAAGTAAAGAGTTTCAGACAAGATTTGTACCATTTTCGTCGGAATGACCCATACATGCAATACACTGCAGTAGTTTCCGACATTGAAAGATGGCAACTAAGCAGATTTATGTGTAAAAAAGGAAATTTTGCGTGAATAAATTTAGCGACAAAAGTTTAAAGTGTAAAGGGAATTTTTAAAACCTAGTAAGTAGGGATTTCTTAAATTTGAGAAGCATGAAGTCAAAAATTCCGCTTTTGGAAATCCGGCAAGGTCCGAAAATTGATATTATTATTAGTATTGAAGTTTAAAACTCCTGAGTAAAATATGATGCATCATACCTCTGCTGCACACTTCCTTATCGAGATACGTATGAGCATAAATCTACAATAGTTTCGATAGTCGTAAAGGGAGAAGGGTACCATACCATGACATTGAAAAATGTATAAAAACACATCATTATGTGGCATTTCTATTTATTAAATGCATTTATTTTTTTTAATATCTTTTGCACCTACAGTGAACTCTCACTTATGCGCCTGTCCTAGGGACCAAGAGAAAAAGGCGTATAAGTGAGAGAGACGTATAAGTGAACAAGCCTTTTTAAAGGACTAAAACTCAACGTAGGTTCTAATGAGAGAGTGAATAAGAATGTTTCTATAGAAAAGGGACATATTACTACAGTTTGGCATGTACTGTAACGTAACTATGATGATTAAGAGAAAACAAAAGTTATAGTATTCCTAATTACAAACTGTTCTCTTTAAAACCGATGCATAATAGATAATCGTCCCTCTCCGAACTCTAGTTCATGCGGGAAAATGCCTTCCGTGAGCAATAAATATGAAAGATTACAGAGGAAAGTAAAGAAAAATGCTTATTTTTAAAAGAAAATAAATAAAATTTCATACATTTTAGGGAAAATTCGGCGCATAAGTGAAATATTTATGTTTAAAACGACGCATAAACGAACGATACTATCATTATTTTGCTATGGAATGTGCTGGGACCATTCAAAATCGTCGTATAAGTGAAAAAGAAGCATAAATGAGGCGGCGTATAAGTGAGAGTTCACCGTATCTCTTTATTTATTTTTTATTTTTATTTAATATTTTGAAAATTATCTTTTTTTTTTCAATTGAGCAATGACAAATTGCTATTTGTTTTCTTTTTGGACATCAGATGTCGTGTAATCCCTTTTTCAGATTGGACTCGAAGTCTGCAGTAGGGCGTCCCTCTGCGCCACCTTCGGGACATTCACCAGCCCCTGCTTTTTCGCCATCGTATGGGGCATTGTAGCTAGGAACACACAAATACACCTCTCACAATGCGTCACTGCAAAAACTATAATTTGAATTCAAAGTGCCGAAATTCAAATTATTATTACTTTTTATTTTATTTGTTTATTTATTTATTTATTCATTTCTGAAGAACGAATTCAGTAACTGGACCAACATTGCACATATCACTAACTTTATTCCAAACTAAATTTTTTGCTTAGCACAAATAGAATGAAATTCAATATAGAAACAAGCGAGTGATAAAAGCCTTTAGTCAGGCAGTAGCTGTCGGAATCCTGGATTCAGATTCAGTCATCCTCGGTCCGAATCCCGTCCACACTTGAGCCGAGGGCCTCGAGCTCCGGTACATCGGCGATCCTCGGTCTGAACCTGTCCATTCGGGGCATCCAGGCGTTCAAGGCTCCCCAGTAGGGAATGTTGCTGGCCAAGGGTCCAAAGCCGGTCCTGAACCCTCTGACACCGAAGGCTTGACCGTATGGACCCATGCCGTAGGAGCCAAAGCCGTAGGAACCTGGACCGTAGGAACCTGGACCGTAGGAACCTGAACCGTAGGAACCGAGACCATAGGGATTAAGTCCGTAGGAGCCCATCCCGTAGGAGTTGAGCCATGGCTGGCCGTACAGCCCCAGTCCACCTCTTCCCAAACCGAGTCCTGGAAAGAGGGCAGAATGCATTGCGACACACCCACAGAAGAGGGTGGCAGCGAAGAGAAGGAACACCTGCAACAAAACGAAAAAGTTTAATAGAGAAACGGTAGAAAAAATTAATCTGTATCCCTTTATTTCTGGGTTTCAACCTCAATTTCGACAAAATCATGGCCGACATGACGTAAACGTGAATTCCCTGAAGATTTCACTTTAGAAAATAAACCGTAGTTACACAGATGAAAAACTAGTTTCATGGGCAACTGAGACCCAAGTAGTAAACGGGCAATCGTCCGAAAAGCGCATGCGCATGACTTAGCGCAGGTGCATCATATTTTTCCTTAGTATAGATATACAGTATGGCAAGAATCATGCTGGTACTTGAAGGTACCGTTCCCTGTACTTTGCTGAGAGGCCGACAGTGGGTGTCAGCGATCGGAAACGGTTTTCTTAGCGGCTAGTCCCAGTTCCAGGCCCTAAACAGTAGTGATTGTCAAACTTTGTATACTTTGTACGTATTTTATTTTATGTATTTTCAATTGAGAAAAAACAAAACATATACAAAAATTCATTTACAAATTAATTCAGGGCGTAAAGGGTTAAACTGAATTCTTGAATCTTTGTTTCAACAGTATTTTAATTGCATATATTTCGGTTGCTGTTTGCTCCTTCTGTTATTACATACTTGGGTGACGTAAGTCATGGGCTATCGATCAACAAGTATACAGATGGTAATAGTGTCACGTACAGATTTTGTAAGTGGGGAGTTCATTGGTAGGGTTTAAATTTATACTAATGTGATTCACGTGAAAAGGTTTCTAACCTGATTATGGCAGCGCGATCGGATTAAAAGACTACGAAGCCAGAAGGGGGCAGTAGATACAGTAGGTTGGGTTCATCCAAAAGGAAAATTCCATTTTGAAATTCGTTGAAGAATTCAACATACAAAGATTTTGAGTGTAAAAAGAGTGCCGAAAATACCTAATTTCATTCCTAACCACCTACCGTGTAAAGCGCAGTGACCGACTGCGTACTAAATGACCAAGATCAGCGACGTGTGTGTTGGCCACCTTGTCCAGAGAAATCTGACTCAGATAGGAGGGTCCCGGGTTTGAATCCCTACTCGAGCATGGGGTTACTTTCTCTCTCTTATTCTTTCTTTGTGTGAATGTGTTGTTATGCTGTGTATGGTTACCTATCCTGTAAACGGATCCCTATGGCATGTCTGTAGAGTGGAAGTCGGGTTTCACACCCAATGACGGCACAGTTGGAAAAGGGAAACTGCGCACACCAAATTGCAAGCCTAGACTAGAAAGCAACTTAACTTGACACTGAACGTCACTACGGATGGAGCCAATAAGAGCTCACAAGCAGTCAGAGATCTCCTCTAATTCGCTAAGTAGGCTGTGACGTTTTAGCTAGCTCGTTTTCCATAGGCTAACGTCACGCAAACGTCACGCTGACGTCACGATGTTTTTGTCAAGAAAGGTTGCAGAATTGCAAGCCTATACTAGAAAGCAACTTAACTTGACACTGAACGTCACTACGGACGGAGCCAATAAGAGCTCACAAGCAGTCAGCGATCTCCTGTAATTCGCCAAATAGGCTGTGACGTTTTAGCTAGTTCGTTTTTCATAGGCTAACGTGACGCAAACGTCACGCTGACGTCACGATTTTTTCGTCAAGAAAGGTTTCAGTGTAGTATAGTTGACACAAGACAACTACAGCAGCGACGTGTGTGCACAATTGTCACGACGAACAGACTAGCGTCACTATGTGAAATTAAAAAAAAAAAAAAAAAAAGCAACAAGAGACTTTGGTAGGTCAGTCCGTTAGAGCAGTGTAGCAAAATCTGATTTCAATGGAATATTGCAGGAAAAAAAACGTCTACCGGTCAAAACATTTTAAACAAAAGACATTTGGTTCGTTTTCAGATATTTTTTCAAAACCTAGTGAGGCAGACAGACAAGCATTTACTATATCATATCTCTACTATTAAATTTCTTGATTCTGAACATTTGTTGAATTTATGTGTATGTCTTTATAAATTTAAGACTTTCCTAGACATTAAATCTTCTTCAACATTTTCTTTTTCGTCCTGTTTCATGTCAGCTCAGAAACAAATCTTCTAAATTTAAGAACCTCATATTTTTTCATTCTTATTGTTATCCACGTGTAGTTCAAATTTTTCTGAAATAGAACAGCAGAAAATGCGGAATTCTCCTTCGTTTTATAAAATATGTACAAATCAAAAAAGGCCCAAATATTTCATGAACAATCAATTCAAGAAAATCATTTGCGGTATCCGTGAATCATCAAAGATCAATCAATGCCCATTTAAAACTTCAGATACCTTGGCCTAAATTAAACTATTAGAAAAAAAGTCCCCAACTTTTCATTACACTAAAAAGTAGGTAATGATGGATAAGTTCTTTAATAAATATGCAATACAATGAAGCTATATACTCACCATTCTCCCTGTGGAATGCATGTTCGTATTTCTGTTCTTTATTGCCTGGAAGCAACTGCAACAACTGTTAGAGAACTCAGTCGAATCGTACTCAAACAGCGAAGCCGTTGTCCTTTTATAGTAATTTCCCGGCATTTAAAAATCTTCCTTCTTCCGTTGTAAGTCACTCAAAATTTTAGATATTAGACTTCATAATTTCTAAATAAAGGAAAGGCAGCTCACTAAGAGCATAATTTTCTGACAGTTTTAATTGAAACTAAAAGACAAGGCGATGAGAAAAAGTTTCAAATTCAACAGAATGAAAATAAACAATTGCAATTGCTTTTTTAATATTTGTTTGATTGTTTTACAAATCAAACAAATCATTAAAATGAATTTGGTGAACAATCATTAGAAATGTTTTTCTTTTTTAAAATCAGAAATACATGCTTATTGGGTATTGTATAGAAAAGCAGTAGACTGTAAAGCGTTAGTACATGAATTAAATGTATGTATGAAAACAATCTACAGACAGAACATTAAGCGCTTCGCAAGCATCAAGTGATCTCTAGGGATATTGAATGCATAATATTTTATTTATCTATTTTATTATTACTTTTAATAGAAACTTAATTTAATTTGATTACCTGTTTTAACCTAAGCTCATCTGACAATGAAAAATGTTTTTACTAGATCAGGTACAGTTAGAACTTTCCGAATGTTTACTCAATATCATTGCCTTTAAACATAAAGATAATAGTTATAGGTAGGCTTGCCAGATTTTTTAAATGGTTAACCGGGACACCGGAAAGTCCCCCCACCTCCCACCCCAGGATCGGGGGGGGACCCAAATGTACCTTGGGGGGACCTCGGGAGGACCTTGACTGGTTTTTAAACTGTTTTGGAGGCTAACTTAATATTATAAATAAATGGTTACTAATGATGAAAATAAATCAGAGGTATATGAGTGAGTAACCGCCTTTAAGTAAGGGCTAAGGCAGAAACATGCAATACACCGCCAACTCGGCTATAGTTGGCGGTGTAAACCAGAGGTAGTTATTTTATTTTTCATATATTCAGTAGATATTATCAATTACTTTAAAAAGCATTTTGAATGAGTAATAAATAGTTAAACTACATTTTCATTTACCTTCCATTGGCAAGGATTCTTTTTGCGAAAGTGTTTGGTTTTAACTTTGCTGTACAAATCTTAACAAGCTAATCTGATATATTTATTTTACACACACACACACACTGTTAAAAATTCAGAAAGCTTTTATGGTAAATGTTACGTTAAAATGTAGCGTTTACCGTACAGAAATTTTCTGCAGTGAATTGTACTGGAAAAAAAAAAATTGCGATTGCAGCACCAATTGATCACCACGTGACTTAATGTGAGATGCAGATGACACCCTATTTCCGATCTCCTGATGTGTCTCATCTGGTATCGTGGATAGTAAAGCGGTGCGAAAAAATTGCGTCCCGCGTTCGATCCTTGCCGTTTGTACCTCCCGCTTTTTAATTCTCGTTTTCTCTTACGTAATATTTTACAGTAAAAAAATATTTTACGGTAAAAGTTACTGGCAACATGGATGCCAGTAACTTTTACCGTAAAATTTCAGGAAAATTTTTAACAGTGCACACACAAGTCAATGTTACAAATCAAAAAGTAATTATCCGAAAGGATACTTCACAGTTAATTATTTTTAAGACTCTTTTAGTCACCTATGATGAAATTGATCTTTGACCGGGACATGAAGTTAAATCGGCCGGCACACTGGGAATTGATCTAAAAACTGGGACGTCTAGCTAGCTATACTGCCGTGCTAAGCACAAAAGTCGTATCTGCACGTTTAACAAAACTGAGTTATCGCCACCAGATGGCTTTTTGTGACGTAGTTTACCGAAATACAAAATTATATGGTCACTTGAGAACGGGAAATACTATGGAAAAAAATCTGGTACGGACCCCACACTACTTCCTTTTACGTGTAAATTTCTTAGTAGTTGCCTTAAGTGTTAAAAAAAGTGCTTGGAGTGAGCAAGGTAACAATTCAAATATTTACTCCCCTAATCTGCCACGAAACAATGCAAAAAATATTTTTCAATGGTTAATTTTCTAAATAGTGCTGATTTTAATATTATTCAGTGAATTTTTCGCAAAATATCGCCAATAGCGCCAAGTTGAACCCAAATTCAAAAAAAAAAATATTTTGCCAAATTTGTCGCCAACTTGGCGATATGTCGCCAAGCTGGCGTCAAACACTTGGCGACTAAAAGC
Source organism: Uloborus plumipes (assembly GCA_038373865.1). Classification (NCBI taxonomy): domain Eukaryota; kingdom Metazoa; phylum Arthropoda; class Arachnida; order Araneae; family Uloboridae; genus Uloborus; species Uloborus plumipes. Next base: position 23,513 of record JAXGGA010015848.1, read on the forward strand.
TTGGCGACATATCGCCAAGTGGTCGCGCCAATTCATATCACTTGAGTCTGCATTGAAATTAACACTGATTTACCCCAAAAAAGGGGTAAAACACCCCCTTGGGAACATTCAAACGCAACCACAAGGGGAGGTGCACAGCTAGACCATCCTCAGAGCCTACATACCAAACCAGAAGCTTCTACGGCATATAGTTTTTGAGTTATGCGAGCCACATCCGCACATACATCCGCACATACGTACATACAGACGTCACGAGAAAACTCGTCGTAATTAACTCGGGGGTGGTTGAAAAGAATTTTTCGGCTGCTTATGTGTTGGTTGGTGCATATGCACGTGCTGACAGGTCGAAAAAACTACTGAACATTCATTCGGGGGTGAGCAAAATAAAAATTTAGACTCAAATTTGAGTGATTTTTTTTTCGCGATCACAATACTTCCTTTACTACGTAAAGGAAGTAAAAATCTGAAAAAGTTTCATCTGAATAAATACACGGTGGCGCAAAACTTTAAAGAGTTATATCTCAGTTTGAGCTCGACTGCAGATACCACTTTTGCGCTTAGAACGGCATTATATGGAAAAGTCGGGTAAAGGAGTTCACTTAACAGTTGACATGAATAGCTAGTCAAATTTATATAAAAAATCAATATTATATTTTTAACGAAGTTTTTTTCCAAAGCATAAGTTTCAGTTTGTAATGAAGTAATTTATATAAAAGAAGTAGGCAACGTTTTTTTATGGTTTTTGAAATTGGGTCATTCCGTCGAAAATGGTACAAATCATGTCTGAAACTCTTTACTTAATATTAACAATTTAAATAATTTCCACCCACTAATCATATTTTTTTTATTGAGTTTCCATTTATTTGTGTATAATGAAGTTTAAATAACTAGTACATGACTCATTTATGAAAGGATTTTAAATATTTTGATCACTTTGGTTAACAGAGTGGACATATAACAAAGTGGACAAATAAGCATTTAAAAATATTTGTAATCACAAAGAAAAGTTAGAATCACAGAACAAGCATAAAGTGGAATAAACAGCCTAAAACTGTAAGTCTGTTTGCAATTTCAAGAAAAAAAATCTATTTTTTTCATCATGAAATCGGCTCTAACAGAGTGAACATCCAACCGTTCAAATTAACTATCATAAGAAAAGAATGAGGCTCACCCTGGTTGTTGATTACATAATTCAATGTAGCAAGCTAATCACGGCAGTTATACTACCTATATTTTTAAAAAATATATATCAGATTGAATGCAATTGTTTATTTTATTTCCAAAAGGCATATAACAGAGTGGACAGTTCGAAACATAGAAAATCTAGGGACATTGATAAATAATAGTGTTTCTTTGGGGAAATTTTTTTTCATTTGCGTAATAATCTGCAGAAATAGTGTCAGAAGCATCTTTTGTGCAGTGCAGTGTCATTTATTTTGTTGTTACATTTCAGTTTAATTTTAAATCATATTTAAAATTCTAGCAATTTAAAGCTGGGACACGTCATTTTCTCCTTCTTCTAACAAAGATAATTTTTTTGAGTCATTTCTAAATAGATTATGCCTAATCAATTGATACTTGATGGCACAAAATTAAATGGAGAACCAATAAAAAATGCTCTTAATGGGTGGTAGTTATTAAAATTGATTTTTAAAAAGTCTAAAGTCTCGAACATGATTTGTACCATTTTTGTCGGAATGACCCAATTACACCATCAAAGGAAGGTAATAGCGCACATGGTTGGGTTATTGCGCTTAAAAAGGGGATAGAGCATTAAAGTACACTAAAAAAACTACAGTACTAGAAAATTTCTGGTAAACTGGACTTCCATAAAGGTTTTACACTAAAAAAAAAAACTGCAGCACTGCTAGAAAATAGGCTAGTAAACTGGAGTTACGTAAAGTTTGCTATTAACAGTACAGCGGTAATTTTATTTAAAAAGTAACTGTATTGTTACTAGAAAGGTTTATTAAATACCAGTTTCCAAGTAATATTAGTTTTTTTCTATAGTGTAGTAACGATAAAGTTTTTTCTTTTGTAACCTTGTAACGAAAAAGCTTTCAAGATGATTTTAAAATGTATAACAGAAAAAAACTCGTTTTTCTTCATTTTCTATTCATTCACATTCAGTTTTTCCATTCATGCTTAACATTCCGCTATTTTTGCTTGCAATATTTCGAATTTCCTCAGTGCCAGGTATCACCCGTAAGAACTACTGAATAACACGTACAAAAAAAGTAAGTAAAATATGTCAGTGCTACAAATTATTAGTTAATTTTGTGTTAGGAGAAGATCAGCACAAAAAAAGGAAAGAAAGAAATAGTATTTCATAGACAATTTTTATTCATAGCTTGTTTACTTATTTCATTTTAGTCAATAGTTTAGTTATACTTTTTTTTTTTTTTTTTTTTAGGCAAATAAAAAGAGTTTTTTTCCTTAAAAAAAAAAAAATTAAAAAGAGAGAAAAAATAAAAAGAAAAAAACCGAAAAAAAGAGAATGCATGAGCATTTGGAAGTGTTCGAATTTTTAATAATTTTCATAGTAAAAAAAATATTAAATATGCTGTTGAATTCCTTAAATATTTTTTTTTGTGTGATATTGTCAGTTTCAGCCCAAATCTTTCTTCTTATGATTTAGAACACTATTACTTTTGTACCACTAATCCATCTTTTCCCCAAAAACAAATATTAAGATTTTTTTTAATTTTTTCCTTTCTTTTCTATATGTTTAGAACCAATTAAATACTCTAAAATTTATTCATTCAAACTTGTTCTCGGGTATAAGACAGGTTTAAGAGTATTAGGGGGGGGGGGGGGTAAATCTCCCCAAAGGTGATGGCGTAGCCTCTTCAAATGCTACGGAGCAAACTTTCACCTCCCAGAACAAGAGTCTCTTCCCAAAATGACATCCAAACTTCTCTAAAATACCCCCCTCCCCCCCCCCACTGAAAAAAAAAGACTGCGCCACTGACCCTTTCTCTCCCTCCGAGGGCACCCCTATATTTAAAATATAACTATATTTGTATTAGTGTTCAAAATACAGGTAAATAAACACTTTTAGGTTTGATTTAAATTGTTCACTTTGTGTTTATTTATTTATGAAAATTAAATTCATCATAACTTTAAAATTGTACTTGTTACAAGAATTAAGTTGATATCCTCTTTTTGTTTAGCGCACCCGTTGACAAGCACCAGTCATTTTGCGGAATGTTTTAAAACAAAAGCAAATTTTTGTCACTGTGTCATAGTTAAGTACCTTAAACGTCTATTATTCCGTTCTTCTTATTTCATCTATTGTTGCACTTAGAAGGAAGTTACGCAACGAAATGCAGGTAATGTCATCGTATGTGAGTTAACTTCTAAAATAATTAGACACAATGTTAATGGAAAACTGCAGGAAACTTAAAGACTGCTGACCACGTATAAAAGAACGTTTGTTGCAATTTTACTAATTTTTATTTGATGTGCATCATACGCAGCCATGCAAAAGCATTTGGTAACTGTATAAATTTATTTTTTGAAATATTATTTGTTATAGAACGACCTTCTTATTGTACTTCTTTTTAAAGAAAAATAAATGACAAGTTCATGAAAATAACAATATTAATTTTAAAAAATGCGAAGTAGGGTAGACCAGGACATGTTTATGCATGGGGCACGATTACGCACTACCCATTTTTCGAAATGTGTTATAATTGGTGTGTCACCAATCGTAATAGATTGATGTTGCTCCCTAGCAAGTTCTCTCCCAAGTTTTTCTGTCCCTCAAGCTTTGACATAGCATTTGGAGTGGATAACCTGCTTTTTGCCAATTAGAGTAAATTTTGTGCTGAACTTATCGAAGCATATATTGTAAACTAACAATGCTTAGATAAAAATAAATATGTGAATACTTGCAGAACTGTATCCTCGTTGGAGAATAGTATTCGTATGAATAAAAATATTACTAAATTTCGTTGTACGTTAAAAATAATTCCAAACAAGGTGACACTTGCGTAAACGTGCCCTTGAAGCTTTTTTGCAGCTTTCTGTGTCAAACCTTTTTTTTTTTCTAGCTATATAGTTTTGCAAATCATCACTTAAGGTTTGATTGAGTAAGAGATTCGTTTCTAGTAGCTTACAATCGTAGTTATGTTTTCATGCCTACTCGGCTTTAATTTTATAGACCATTCAGCCCATAAAAAATGTTCTTTATTTTATAGATGGTAAGACATTATATTCCAAAAACTAACTTAATTTAATTATACTGCACTGCAAGGTTTCTTGTCAAAAACATCGTGACATCAGCGTGACGTTAGCCTATGAAAAACAAGCTAGATACAACGTCACAGCCTACTTGGCGAATGAGAGGAGATCGCTGACTGCTTGTGAGCTCTTATTGGCTCCGCCCGTAGTGACGTCAGTGTCAACTTAAGTTGCTGTCTAGTATAGGGGTCAAAATAATGAAAAATACCGTTCTATGAGTGAGACTAGGTCAGTAAGTGGAACTGCGTAAACGTGCTCCAGGTACGGGGCAGGTTTACGGAATAGACGTTTTTTAACTT
>JAXGGA010015849.1:0-28055 GCA_038373865.1 Uloborus plumipes
CTTTAAGGGAAAGGAACGGGTCCACAGACTCTCCTCCCCAGAATTTTCTAAAATTGAAATACCAGAAAATGCAATTATAAGCCATATTTGAGAAAAAAAAGACAAGAATTGGGGTCGAATACCCCCCCCCCCGAAAGCTTTGAAATTTTACGAATAAAAACACAATTATCTGCAATCTTTGGTAATAGCAGAGGGAAAGGAATGCGATTTGATATTCACTTCAAAAACATTTTTGAAATTGAATATCTTTGACTATGTGTAAACGGATGGAGTTTACGAATAATTTCTCAGAAATTTCAAAATTGATATCCTAAAAACGCATTTGTAAAGACTATCTTTTATAACATCACGAAAATTGATGCAGCTCTGCACTCTCCCTGGAAGTCCCCTCCCCCCCCCCCCTCCGAAAAAAAAAGAAAAAGCAAACTGTAGGCGATTTTTAATGACTTCAAGGGAAAAAGAAGGGTTTCAAATCCCCCCCCTCACCCAGTAGTTTTCCTAAATTGATATTCTGGAATGCAATTGAAGGCCACCTTTGATGACCCCCCCTCTCCCTTCCCCATGATGCATGTTTTAAAATTTTCGTTAATACTTTTATATCTATTTGTTAAATATTTACTTGCTTATTTTTTGATTATTTTTACTGTAATTAATTTATTTTTGCATGTTTAGTGCACACTGAGTTTTCTTCCGGAGGGGGGGGGGGGCAGTTGACTTTCTCCGGCACGGCATTGCCCCCCCCCCCCCCCGGAGAGATACCTGAAAAAAACACTGTCCTTAACGTCCTTTTGGTTCAGTGAATAAAGTACTGGGTTACCATCACGATCGTCTGCAATTCAAATCCCGAGAGAGCCCCATATCCGTACGCCACAAATTGGTTGGCAAATCAGCGGATTTCGCCATCTACCGCCATTACGCGACACCATCTTCTGCCTGGTGGAAGAGCAGAGGCTAGTGGACGCTTGACGTTGGCAGATTGCCAACAGAAAAAAAAACCACCCGGAAAATTAGATCCAAAAATAAGACAAAAGCAGTTTGCCATTCCTCAATGAAATGATTCTGCGTTATACTTAACCTTTATTCTATCCATTTAACAAAATTCAACATTGAACTGCTTTTCCCAAATTTGCCGAGTAAGAAAATTATTTTCTCACTATAATATTTTAAATATGTTAAGAGGTCACAGTGACCTCCCATCAGAACGACCTCGACTTTATGAGAAGTAAAAGTAGCAAGTAGTAGTTTGGTATACAATGCTTGAATAGAAAATATGACCGTCGTGGCCGTCACGAAACTTTCTTCTATACCTATCTTATGAATTCCGGTTACAAAATAAAATACTCAGCCCGAATAGTTGGAAACAGCTCCAATTTCCCAATTATGGTAATACCCCTGCAAATGCAGAATCAATGAGCGAAATTGGAAATCATTGCAAAAGCCTTGTTTAGATTAATTGCACACATTTTATTTGTTAGTAAAAAGAAATTGGCAACAGTTAAAAATTTCAAATCATTGAAAGCTTTCAGATGTTTTGATAATTAAATAGCGTAAAAGTGATTGTTTAATGAATTTATTTTTTGCATTGTTGACTTTGAACAAAAAACACCCCACCCTCCCCCCTGGGGCGATTGGCGCCAAAATTTAATTGATGCTTGCTTCCATATTGGGTTAGTGTTATTTAAAATTTCATTCAAATCGCAGCAATATTTCTCGAGATATAGCAGGTGCAATCACAAAATAAGCACTTTTGATTGCACGACCCCCCCTTTAAGCAATTGACACAAAAATTGAATCAGCTCTTGTACTCTTTAACGTCTACTTGAGTATCAATTTTTGTTCGATTTCGTTCATAACTTCTCGAGATATAGCAGTTACATTAAATAAGAAGAACGCTCGATTGCTCCACCCCCCTTTGAGACATTAACACACAAACTGAATCAGCACCTGTACTCAATAGGGTCTACCTGTGGACCAATTTTCGTTTGATTTCGCCGGTTACTTCCTGAGATATAGCAATCACCCACGCGGTATACGCCCAAAATGTCGCGGCCGAAATGTCGCGGGCCAAAATGTCGCGGCCAAAATGTCGCCGAGCCAAAATGTCGCGGGCTAAAATGTCGCGGGCAAAAATGTCGCCGGTCCAAAATGTCGCCTAGCCAAAATGTCGCGGGCTAAAATGTCGCGGGCCAAAATGTCGCCGGTCCAAAATGTCGCCGAGCCAAAATGTCGCGGGCTAAAATGTCGCGGGCCAAAATGTCGCCGGTCCAAAATGTCGCCGAGCCAAAATGTCGCGGGCTAAAATGTCGCGGGCCAAAATGTCGCCGGTCCAAAATGTCGCCGAGCCAAAATGTCGCGGGCTAAAATGTCGCGGGCCAAAATGTCGCCGGTCCAAAATGTCGCCGAGCCAAAATGTCGCGGGCTAAAATGTCGCCGGTCAAGAATGTCGCCGGGCCAAAATGTCGCCGGTCAAAAATGTCGCCGATCAAAAATGTCGCCGGTCTAAAATGTCGCCGGTCAAAAATGTCGCCGGTCCAAAATGTCGCAGGTCAAAAATGTCGCAGGTCCAAAATGTCGCCGGTCAAAAATGTCGCGAGCCAAAATGTCGCCAGTTCAAATGTCGTCAGACAAAAATGTAGAAGGTCCGATATTGATACAGTTAGTATCAAAAATTAAAATATATGAAAAGGCTTTTTTACACCGAATTAGAAAAAAAATTGCTAATTGCTGTTGATGAACGTGTGCGTTAACGATAGTATGAACTAAAATTTTTGAAAATACTAAAAAAAATTTACCCTTTCGGCTTGTAACTGTTTCGAGCGCTTTCCAAGAAACAAATAGTTTTCAAACAAGCGTACGTTATTTATTTACAATAGCTTATTTCACCGTAACTCGCTATCTACCAACTTAAAAACGAATAGATTAGCAGCCCAAGCCAAGTTTAATTGATATCGAAAGGAAAATTTGTGTGTTAAAAAAGAAGTTGAAGAACAGTGAAATGAATAAGACAGATATACAATGTTTGAAACTTGGTTTCTGTTAAAATTTCTTACATCATCGAAAGCAAGTCTATATTATTTAAATAATAGAGGTCTTTTTATTTTCTTCTTCATAAAATGTGTAAAAGAAATTATTGGATCAGTGAAAAATTGTCAATTTGGAAGAATTTACACTTTCTGACGTGTGATGAATTCAATTTTATCGTTTATTTTTTTTAAGGGAAAATGTGTAAGTGTGTATCTGCGTGACCCATTTTTTGGGGGCGACTCTACCACAAAACTTAGTGCGTGAATTAGAATGAAATTTGGTACATACATGTACCAACCAATATGTTATTCAGTGCTGATTGGTTTTTACATGCAGGAATGTAATGGAACGTTTTCAGCATAGCGTGATTAATGTCTGAAGTAGGTTCAGACGAAATAAAATAAAAATTGGCCCATAGGAAGCCTTCAGAACATACGCCACATCATCGAGGAAGCAGAGCAATTGAACTTTTTATTTTTCATTATTTGTGAGTGATGTATATCAAGAAGTAATGCAAGTATTCAGACAAAATTTTGTTTGTAGAATGGTCTTAAAGGGAGAGATGCTTATTCATTTCTGGCGTTAATCAGCTCAGACATGGTTCTGTACCTTCGTTACAATCAGTATTTAAATGTGGAGTTGAATATAATACCATTTTTTCTCTTGACATTTCACCTCCCCTTCCACCACTCAATTGTTACAAAGAAAGCAATAATTCCATGAACTAATTTGATTTCAAACGTCCCCAAACAACTCTTAAAGAAAATGTTCTATAAGAAAATTGCCGGCTACGCGGTGATTAAACGGTATTCCGTTTTTGCAAAAAAAAAAAAAAATGCCTTTACAGCAAATTTATTTGTTTAATTTCTTTGTGTGAAAAAAAAGAATTAATCCTAAATATAGTTTAAAAAAACTAAAATAAAAAATACGCTTTTAGAGTAAATCAAATTCAAAAGAAGATTTTGAAAACTGTTGAATATCCGCTAAGTTTACATGCACTTATAATATGCATTTTGTGGACGATCGATGCCCAACTCAGAACTAATGTCAAATGCACTTATTATACATCAACATGCAATATAGTTTAGCCTTTAGTAATAATAATGGTATTAAACATATTACTTTTATACGTTTGTAAAGAACGTGAATTTTATTTTTGACTCAGAGTTACATACATACAAACGAACAAACAAAAAAACCTACTTATGAAACTAGTAAAAGCGTATTAAAAAAGGAAGAAATTTAGCGTCCCTGGGCCCTAAGTACAGCCCTGAAAAAACTATGGCATTATTTTGGTACTGAAATAATTTAAGCTTTAGAAGAAATCAATTTAGTTACATTTTTGTTAATAACTTAAGCTAATTTTCTAAGCTGCTACGTTTAAAAAAAGTTACTAAACAGGTGTATTTATCATATCGTGACAAGCTTATTAGTAAAATTGAGCTACATAATTAAGCTGCATTGAATTTGTGAATTACTGGAAACATTCAATCTGTACTATACACTTACGTCATTTTGGAACGGATATATTTTGGACCGGCGTTATTTTGGACCGGCGACATTTTTGACCGGTGACATTCTGGACCGGCGACATTTTTGACCGGCGACATTCTGGACCGGCGACATTTTGGACCGGCGACATTTTAGACCGGCGACATTTTTGATCGGCGACATTTTGGCCCGGCGACATTTTCGACCGGCGACATTTTTGACCGGCGACATTCTTGACCGGCGACATTTTGACCACTCGACATTTTGGCCCGCGACATTTTGGGCAGGCGACATTTTGGACCGGCGACATTTTGGCCCGCGACATTTTAGCCCGCGACATTTTGGCTCGGCGACATTTTGGACCGGCGACATTTTGGCCCGCGACATTTTAGCCCGCGACATTTTGGCTCGGCGACATTTTGGACCGGCGACATTTTTGCCCGCGACATTTTAACCCGCGACATTTTGGCTCGGCGACATTTTGGACCGGCGACATTTTGGCCCGCGACATTTTAGCCCGCGACATTTTGGCTCGGCGACATTTTGGACCGGCGACATTTTTGCCCGCGACATTTTAGCCCGCGACATTTTGGCTCGGCGACATTTTGGCCGCGACATTTTGGCCCGCGACATTTCGGCCGCGACATTTTGACCCCAAACCCACCCACGCGCAGAAAACGTGCGATTGCTCCACCCCCCTTGGAGGAATTCGCTAAAAAGAGTCAGGTGCACCAGTTCACATGGCGGTACATATGCGCAAAAATTGTTTCGATTTCATGCAGTAGTTTTTGCTCTAGCGCGGCCACAAAAACTGGTCAGACACATACGGACTCTCTCTCACACACACACACAGGGCCGCCGTTTGGGGGGGAATACTGGACCTCTAGTACCCGGGCCCAGAGCTTTGGGGGGCCCGTAAGGTTATGAACATGTTTTTCCAGTAATAGTGTCAATAATTTCATCAAAAAAAAAAAAAAAATCTCGCTTTCCATTGCCGATTCTCAATATGAAACAATTGCTAGTACAAACACTAATGAATGAAACACGCTTGCGCAAAGAAAAATGTACCGCTTTTTAAAATCATCTGGCGATACAAAAAACGTGAAAATAAAATCAGATGCACACTTTCGTAACTAAAAAAAAAGTTTTCCGAAATTTTTTTTCCTCCTTTTTTTTTACAATTGCAAATGTGCTGAAACGATGGCATGAAAATATGCAATAGGGGGGGGGGGGTGCATGGGGGGCCCGGCATTAAAATTGGTACCGGGCCCCATCGCTGGTAGCGGCGGCCCTGCACACACATACAGACTCACACACACATACAGATTCACACACACACACACACATACAGACTCTTTTCTCTCTCTCTCTCTCTCTCTCTCTCACACACACACACATACAGACTCTTTTCTCTCTCTCTCTCTCTCTCTCACACACACACACACAGACATTTTCCAAAAATGATCGAAATGAACTCAGCGCACCTCAAAACGTGCAAATCTGTCAAAATTCGACATTCGAAAATTTTCACGAATCCAATACTTTCTTCTATATAATATTAGATATAGAAGAAAGTAAAAATGATTCTTGAAAAAACCATAAGCCCAAGTTTTTAATCAAAAACCTTGGTGTTTGAATCTGTACCCATATAGAAGGCTGAAGATGTGGCAGAGAACACAAATAGATGGAATTTATTAATTTAACTCAGAAACGAACTATTTATAATTGTTTTTCTAGTAGTTGTTTTACTTATTTTGCATCGTGGCCTCTGATTGGTTGTCTTCCTTCTTGGCGCTGTACGATTGCCTGTTCTTTTCTCTTGTCCTGTATTCCTATTGGTAAATCATGGTGAATTCTGAACCATTTGGTATAGATAATCACACCAGTGTCTTTTGGCTTTAAAGTGTTCTCTCATGACTTTTTTGCTGTGATGAAAAGGCTTCATAGTAGCCTTGAAATAGCTATATGCTTTATTTTCTTGAGAATTTGTCCCTTATTTGCCTTTTTTACTTTCTTCTATATCTAATACTAGCCGGGTACCCGGCCCTGCAAGGGGTTTCGGCGGGTATGGTTTTAGTGACACTCGTTCATGAATTTTTCAACATTAAAGTGCATATCTATACACACAATGGCTACTTCTGTAAACAATGGCAATTTTTTCTGACTGGACAAACTAAAAAACTGTATTACACACCTTAAATACAAATGCAAGCTACAAATAATGTTTAGGTAAATCGGAAATGTTATAAGCTTGGTACAGGGTGCGGCGGAGAAACTTGCAGAGTTGAAAAGTCAACTAAGGGAAAAGTACATCATGTATCAGTTTACTACTTTTTATAAGATATGGTACCCATTCTGAATTTTTATATTAGTTAGATTTAAAAACTACACCGGGAAGAATGACGGCCCCTGTTAATGATGCACTCATGTACCCTAGATTTGTTGCACTCTTTCAAGCATATCGACTGATGGGATGTTGGTGATAGCAAGCCGGATGTTGTTCTTCAGGCGTTGCAGGGTCCGGGGCTTGTCGTTGTAAACGATTGATTTGAGATACCCCCATAAAAATAGTCACAGAGTGTCAAATCGGAAGAGCGGGCCGGCCACGGTACGTCACTTTTCAAGAAGACGCTATCACTCAACTGGTGAACCACAGCAAGTTTGTAGGGATGAAACTGGAATTCGTTGTGAAGAATTCGTCTCAGTGTCCAATCAAAAATCCCCAAAGCAGCAGCGTGTTTACGCGCCGAACGCCTGGGAGAGCGCAAAAAGGACTCCCTCACTTTTTCCACGTTTTCTAGGGTTCTGGAAATCCGTTGACCTCCTGCTGGGCCTCTGTTTGCCACATTCTCACTTTCCCTGAATGTTTTCACCCACAAAACAGTCGATTCCCAGCAAGAAATGGGAACAACGGGCTGAATTTTGAACCGAATTCGGAAGGCACGTTGAGTGGCGACCACCGAAAGATTCGGCGGCGAACGCTCGTTGCTCCTTTGTCCAACGCATGGCGACAACTAAACCATGAGATAACAAAACTTCAGGACCCTCTCTTTAAAATGAGACTCTTCCCACTCCTTGCTAATTAGCATCCAATTAAAATCAGCAAGTTTCTCTGTCGCACCCTGTAAAATCAATCGCACTGGAGTCAAGTATTTCCAAACATTACACGTGCGGCGTACGAGATGGTCGGCGTGTCCCCACCGGGAATAGAACCGGGGACGTCTGTGGTAGAAACCCAGTGCTTTGGCCGCTGGACTAAAAGGCCTCATAACCCGGCGGGCAAAGTTGGGTTATATGCTCTCTAAACGTACGCCGCCACACACGTAAAATAAGTCTCATCATTAGTTTATATCCTTGTGACTACACTGGTGAAAACATCTTATGTACCTAACTCAGAAATTTTTTGACTATAAACATTTTCTGTTCTCTAACTGTTGCCAAAATAAATTATCTTTTTATTTAGTCTCGTTAGCGATTATTGGCACAGATGAATCTAAAAATCCTAAGAATGCAATAAATTTCATACTTACTCCAGAGAAGCCTTGGTTCACATTTTCATTATGATCACCATTAATATTGTTGTTACCAGGCAACATTTTTTTTTGCAACAATGGACTGAAAATTTAATCATTTAATGGGGAAACTATATGAAATTCACTATTTTCCATAATAACTTTTTTAAACTAAGCTTTTTAGAAATAAATTATAGCTTATCCTGCTCCCTGTTACTGTAGCTATCTACGGTGAAAAAAATTGTTAAAATCGGTCCAGTAATTTGGAAGATTACCCCGGACATACGGATACAGAAGTAGTCTTTTATGTATATAGATATAGAAGAAAGTATTGAATTCGTGAAAATTTTCGAATTTCGACAGAGTTGCACGTTTTGAGGTGGACTGAGTCCATTTTGACCATTTTTGGAAAATTTCTGCATATGTGTGTGTGTATGCGTGAGTCCATATGTGTGTGACCAGTTTTGGTGGCTGCGCTAAAGCAAAAACTACTGCATAAAATCGAATATTTTTTTTACATATATCTGTATGTCAGAACCAGAACGACGTAAGTCCAAAAATTATGATTTTCACTTTGTTACTACATTGTGTACATAATCTTATTCCGCATCGACCCATGAGAACGTTATTCTATAAAAGCAATTCCTTTCCATTTATTCAATAGCGTTAAAAGAGCGCGAGTCCTATCCTTAGCATACAATGGACAATCGTTTTCGCCCTCTGCTGAAAAGTTACGAAAATGGACTTACGTTAGTCTGGACAGATATGTGCCTTCATGTGAACTGCTGCAACTGACTTTGGTTAGCGAATTCCTCCAAGTTGGGTGGAGCAATCGCACGTTTTCTGCGCTTGGGTGATTGCTATATCTCAAGAAGTAACTGGCGGAATTCAACAAAAATCGGTCCAAAGGTAGACCCTATTGGGTATAGGTGCTGATTCAATTTGTGTGTCAATATCTCTAAGGGAGGTTGAGAAATCAAACATTTTTCTCTTTTAATGTGACTGCTATAATCTCGAGAAGTAATGAACGGAATCAAACAAAAATTGATCCTCAAGTATATACGAGAGGGTACAAAAGCTGATTCAATTTTCGCGCCAAAAGCTTTAAGGGGAGGTCGTGCAATCAAACGGGCTTATTTTATTAAACAGTAGCAGTACCCGCACGGCGATGCCCGTGCAAAAAATGTAGAGGAACTGAATAAATTTAAATTTACTCCAACGCTCTGAAGTAAAATTATTATTCTTTAATTCAAATATGCTACACGCTCTTTTAAACTCCACTAAAAGTCATGTTGAAGTTAAAATCACAATACGCCAAATAAATAAATAAAAAAAACATTAAGTTAAGTAACAGGAGATTTAGTCAATTTTCAAGGCTTAACTCTATACGCAAATTTAAACCACTGAAGAAGGAGCAGTTTGGAAAATGGACCTAGTGTTTCAGTTTTGCGTATAAAGTTAAGCCTTGAAAATTGACTGAATTTGAGTAATTAATATCTGCTGTTTTAATAAACGGAGAGAAACGTGCTAAAAAAACGATACAAAAGCAAGCTTCGATTAAATGTCGGCGCCAATCGCTTCAGGGGGAGGGGTGAGGTCGATTTTTGAGTTTTCTTTCGCCTAAATCAACAATGGGAACGATAAATCCATTAAAAGGTCGCTTTCACGGTCTTCAATTGCTAGGGTCAGGTGGGGGAAAGTGGGGCTATTTTGAAAAACACCCATTTTCTCTTTTATAATTGAAATATTTTGTTAATTCTTTTTTTAAGACATAAATTGGGATTATAGCGAATATTTTTATGTTAGTTTTAGAACACTCTAAGCAAGTTAAATGTTTACAAAACGTTTTTTTAAGGTCATTGCATGTGATATGTAAGAGTTAGCTGTTTACGAACTTTCATCTAGAAGCATTATTAATTGGAAAATGATATTAATTTTGGCATAGAGTTGTAGTAGAACATCTAAGAATCAGCCCCACATAAAGATGTAAAAGCAAAGTTTAGAATTCTATTTATTATGGGTGGTTTTCTGAGGTGGGGTAAAGTGGGTCTATGGCTGAACTTTCCTAAAAGTTTACGATGGCGTTACGTAATTACAGAATTGGTGCTATTTTTATGTGCTTATTTTTTATTATCTTGCTAAAATTGGCCTTTGTTCTGTTAATTTACATGCAAAAATTTACTTTCTTGCTGTTTTCCCTGCTTTGCCATTAGTTTAACATGGGTGTCAATGGGCTTGGCAAGAAATTTGCAAGATATCGCCAAGTTGGCATCACCTTTGGCATCTTATTTTTGTCGCCAAATTTGGCGAAAAATCCCCAAATGTCGCCAAGCTTGGCGATATTTGGCACGTTTTTGAAAACAATAAAAAGTTGCAGATTGTTTTAGAATGTTTCAGTATTGTGAATGATAGTAAAAAGAATAAAACTGATGGATTGTTTTATTCGTTAAATAACAAATAAAAAAAAATTTTTGCGCATTTGTACCTTTAAATGAAATTAAGGTATTTTAATTTCATTGTATACTTACGTCACAATCATTATTTACACGTTTTTATTTAAATTTTCCCTAATTTCTGAACTAGACCCACTTTACCCCACCATGGGGGAAAGTGGGGCTATCAACACATGATGTTTTAAATGCATCACCGAGAGAAAACAATCTAACAAAATAAAATAGTTCTGTCTCATACTTAATCAAAATGAACCCAATGAATATAAAATGCATCAAAAGTTTCCTTAAAATAAATTTAATCATGTGATTCTGAGAATGTTTCTAAAAAAAGCTCGATTTTAGCCCCACTTTCCCCCACCTGACCCTATCAAAACATCCGAAAAATTTCAGTGATTTAATTAACTGCTGCCATTTTCTATTTGCTAAGAAATAAAATGTAATTAATCTAAGCAAGGCTTTTACAATGATTTCCAATTTCGCTCTTTTGCCCCGTTTTTGCAGAGGTATTACGATAATTGGGAAGTTGGAGCAATCTCCAACTATTTAGGAGAGTATTTTATTTTGTAACTGGAATTCATAAGATAGATATAGAAGAAAGTTTCATGATGGCCACAACATACTAATTTGTTTTTTTTTTTTTTTTTTTTTCTTTTTTTTTTTTTTTCTTTCTTTCGTTTTAATCATTTTTAGCACAAAGCATATTTGATCATTTTTCACTCTGTAATGACTTGGGTACTTTTTTATAAAACAAAACAATAAAATGTAATAAAACTTAATTTTATTATGCAATACATCACTTACTTTTCAGTGGTTTGATATTGATTTGATTATAATGCTTATGTAGATTACAAAAATATTTGAAACTGTTTCATTATTCAATTTCATAGTTAAAGAATGATCACGAACATATCTTTTTGAATAATTCAAACTGATTTCTATGTTTCATCAAAAGGCCATCTGGAAAACAATATAAGACCAGAGCAGATAACAAGATAACCTAAAAATAATTAACCAATTTCCATTTTGGAATTAGGAGAGGAATAGTAATATGCCATATTACTCTGCATTAACCGGCATGATGGAAAAAGTGAAGTTGAGGAACATGCTGAGAAATTCGAACTTTCCGGCATGCCGGGTAATTCATGATTCATTTTGCAACGAAACAAAAGTAAACTTCCCCCTTAGTTTCAATTGCAAAAGCAAACCACTGCTAAGAGAATTTATAATAAATTCCTCAAGGTAACTTCATTCTCTAAAACAGATCAATAAATTTCAGTTTTCAGAGACAAAAAAAATAGTGGTGGTTTGATGATACGTTATCTTGCTATAGTTTATTAATGTTTTTGCAAAATGAAAGTGTTTATTAATACTAATAAAATGATCTATACTGCCGTGCTAAGCACAAAAGTGGTTTATGCATTCGAGTTCAAAGTGAGAAATCACCTTTTAAAAGTTTTAAAACTCCCATGTATTTCATTTAGATGCCACTTTTTCAGACATATTATTTTAATATTTCTTGTTCACAAGTGACCATAAAACAATCTATTCAGGTAATATATGTGACAAAGAATTACCTAGTGACATTAACTCAATTTTGATAAAAAGTGAAGATAATACTTCTGTGTATCCCAGTATAGAACTTGAATATATATATTTGTTATAGTATTACATTATTATTTTTTTGACCTCGGCTTTTCCTGCATGTCGGAAAGAATCAGACAAGAGTTATTGAAAATCTGGTGACACTCAATTTTGTGGCATGCCAGCTAATGTGAGGTAATATGGTATTAATACATGAGCAAAGCAATGACAACACCAAAATGAATGAATCATGAGTAATAGTGTACTTAATCTGTAAACTTTAACATAGTTGAAACATGTTCATAATTCAAATTTTGTATGTTGCACAGAATTACTTAAACTGGAACCGGAAAGGTTATAAACAGCATAGTTTACTAGTTTTTTAAAACGATTTACAGGACTTTCAGATTCATCACCTCAATAAAAATAAAAAAGGCAGTAGATTAATATAACTTCTCTCTTACAGCAAAATTTTTTAATATTCTAAAAAATAATTTATGCATAAAATACTAGGATACACATTTAAGAGCATCGTATCAGACACTTTCATTCTATGTACAGTTATGAGCATTCTCTGCTAATTCATAGATACTGACACTATTGTCGCTCATCAATTCATTGCAGTTCAAATTCATTACTATACTAGACAGCAACTTAACTTGGCACTGAATGTCACCACAGGCGGAGCCAATAAGAGCTCACAAGCAGTCAGCAATCTCCTCTAATTCGCCAAGTAGGCTGTGACATTTTGTCTAGCCCGTTTTTCGTAGGCTAACGTCACGCAAACGTCACAATGTTTTTGTCAAGAAAGGTTGCAGTGTAGTATATCTTATGATTAGTAATTTCTTTATATATATATATATATATATATATATATATATATATATATATATATATATATATATATATATATGTGTGTGTGTATATATATATATATATACAGTTAAACCTCAATATCTTGAATTTTAAGGGAGAGTAAGAAAATTCTAGTTATCGAAAATTTGAGTTGTCGAAATTCCTTGATTAGTGGGCGAAGGGAGGGGGTACTGTAAGTATATGCAAAAAAATAGTGCACATATCTTTGAAAGTTTAAATTAGACACTTACTTCATTTCTTCATTCAAAAAAAAAGAAAAAAGGAAAAACAGAATCAATGCTGGTTTGTTTTAAATTCAAATCTTTTTCCTGTTCAACTACAGTATCTAAATGGGAAAGTATTCTAAAAGTATCCTTTGTCATACCTGAACGAGATTCAATACATCTTCATAACAATTTAGTAGCGGATAAGGCTTCTTTGCTTTTTGGTTTTTCGTAAGCTTTGCAGATCTCTTCTTCATCATGTTCAGAAATTGGATCGCAGCGGTAATTTGAGACAGAATTTCATGTTCTCCGCCCCCATCCCGATGAACACACACTGCAACTTCTTCATCAACTTTTAGAAAGTTAAGAAATTCCATTTCATTCAGATTTATCAATTAAGAAAGCCGTCCCTTATCTCTCCTTAACATAATCCTTTCAATTTCATCATTTATGTCATACGGTGGCATGCTCTTCATTCTTAACGAGCCCAGCTTTCTTAAAGCAATTCTAATTGGTAAGGAAGTGACATCTGAATTGGTTGCCCATAAAATAGAATGGAAACAAAACATGCATAGTTACACACATTTTGGGATAAGGAAAGAGAAAATGGAATCTCTGAGTGAAAATAAAATAGTATTTCAAGATTTTGAGGGTTTAAAACTGGAAATTTCGACTTAACAAGGTAATTTTAGCATTGACAATGTAGGATACATGAAATGAAAGAAAAATTCGTCGAGATATCGAAAAATTCGAGTTATTACGGTTCGAGTTATCGAGGTTCGACTGTATTTGCATTTTACACCCTTAATGAAAATTCAAAATTTTTGTTAAAATATTTGTAAATGCTAGAAGGGTTGAAATGTCTTTTAAAATTATCATGTACTTTTTCTGCATATCAATTCCTTTGCCTTCAAAAATATATGATAAATAGAGTCGATGAAAGAGTGAGCAACTTCTTGCATAGAGAGGAAGGAGAGGAGAGCATTCACTAAGAACATACACATACATACATACATCATACATACGTACACATATGCGAAATTTGAAAAACCATAGTTTTCACATGGAAGAACTGAAAAAAGTAATCCAGAGGTCATAAAATGTTGACTATGGCAATTATAAGCGAAGAAAAAATTGGTTAAGCCTTCGATGATTTGATCAGTGATAAATTTCAATTGCAATGAGTCAACATGTTGTGATTACAAATACAATGCTTTGCTTAAAAGATATTATTTCAGTAAAATCTATTGAGTTAATTAAAAATCAGTAACATGTATCATATGAAAGTACATATAACCAAAGATAATAAAAAACCATTTGTGGTAAACACCTATGTACATACATATTATAAAATATGAAATTAACCAAAACTTAAATTCTTATACTTAAAATATACTTAAGTGAAGCTGCAGTTGCAAAAACATTTCTAAATAGTGCTATCAAAATTCAAAGATATTTAGAGGAAGTGTTTATCAATAGTAACATTGCTTTAAGATTGTTAATATTTAAACTTATTAGTTCTTGAAGTAAAATTCCATTGCTGAAGAAATGACTAATTTGCTTACCAGACAGTTTTATTTCATTCTTTCTTTTTCTATTTCATGATGTTCACTAGAACTTAGTTAAATGCAGCAAAACTGCGCTGTAATAAAGCTACCAGTCTTTATGCACATGATTTGTTATAAGTTAAAGTAACGTACTTCTGTAATATTCTACAGAGGGCTCTGCTCAACGACATTTATTTAATTAGTGCTTACAGTAGCACAACCAAAACTTTATCTGAAAGGGGGGTTTAATAGCAGTAGTTACATTAATACATATTTTATGTTCAAATTTGGAACAAGACTTAACCCATTGATGCCCAAGTTTTTTTTAACAATTTTTTTCAGTTTTCATCTGCTTAAAACTTACATGGAATGGTTTACATACATTTTAGGCATAAAATAGATTGCCATTGTCATATTTATTAAGTTATTTAACGTCTCTTTTATGGGACACTGGGCAGATAAGATGAGCAAAATACGACCTTACTTGACTTTACTTTTGCAAAGTAACATTACAGAAGGCATCTGTGATCAATTTTGAGCAAATCATTTTAAAATAGTTTAATTTTATGAAAAAAACAGCTCGCAAAAAAACACTTTCTGTGGCTACCCATGCTGGATCGTTGCTTGACCGATTTGACTGAAAATAGCTGTCAATAAATAAACTCTGATGTCCAACTACTGGCTCTATCTGGTTTTCTCAAGAAGAAGGACTATTTAACTTGTAAAAAACAGCTTTAGTAAAATGATATACCCGTTACAGGTTTTTGTATGCAGTAACTAACAAGCGTCCCGTTTTTAGGCTACTGGGTATAAATGGGTTAAAATCAAAGGTAGGGAGGGTACAAGCAGGAAAATTTACCTATCTGGTTATACCCCTGTATACAATTGATACACTGAAATGAGTAACAATATAAAATAATTAATGCAACAGAAGCAATGAAATGAAGCGAGAATGTATTGCAGCAATATAGCTGAGAATTTTATTTGGAAATATTTTTATCACTTATTATTATTATTACCAGGGTTGTCATTTCGTCCACTTTTTTGTAAAATATCCGGGACGCCGGAAGAAATGGACAAAATTGGATGAAATGGACAAAATGGAAGAAATGAAAGAAAAAACACATTTTTTTCATACGTTTGATGTATAAAAATGTTATGATATACAATAAGTATCTCTCTTGCATTACACATTTTTCAAAATAGAATGATGGTATCATACAAAAAAAAAAATAAATAAATAAATAAAAAAATGGCAATTAACCCATTGATTTTTAACTAATTTTATTTGAAATAAATAAAATTTAACATAGTGAAAAAACTATTGAGTGTAATTACATTATTGTAAAGTAGACAAGTAGAAAAAAAAAGTTTTTCTTTAATATATATTTTTAAAAAGAAATTAAAGAGTATTCTATTACCTTAGATATTTATTCACACAATACAATCCCTTAAAAAGTAAACTTTATATGATATTTTCTCATAAATTCTATATTTAAATTTTGTTTGAATTAAATACACATATAAATGTATATCATTTGTATTTGAAAATACATTAGATGCTACAAGAAATATTGGTTTAATTTTGATTCATTTGGTCATTTTACGTTAAATTTTTTGAGGATTTAATGAATGTTGCCCCATTGTAAAATATTTATGTACACAGCATTGTTTTATGGATAGATTAATGTTATTATAGGAACATATTTCATTTCATGGCAAAATTTTCTTTCTCAAATCTTTTAAATTTTATTTCTACTTTTATATTTTATATACACTTTTATTATTGGCAATGAAACTCTTTCACAACAAATAAACATCTTAAAATTATTTACTGCTAATGTGTGCTTTCATAAGCATTAAATCTTATCGTTAACATACATTTATTTTATACAGATACTATATTCTTATAGTATCTGTTGTTTATTAAATATTTGTTTGTATACATAATTATGTGTGCTAATTTTGATAATAAAACTATTACCTCATTGAAAAAAATCAATATTTTAAAACTTTACTTTTAAATTTTGGATTTTTTAATCAAGAACTGTCATTTTCTTTAAAGTGGACAAAATGGACGAAATGGACAAAATGTTATTTTGCCCGGGGCGGTTTTTTCCAGGTTTTTTCCACCCCGGACGAAATCAAACAACCAAGATTATTACTATTATTATTTCAATATTTTAACCAAGTAAAACACATGAAGAATCTTACCCCTTTTTCTTTAATAAATGGTTAATATTACAAAACAAACTCAGGTGTAGATAATAGCAAATTCAAAAAATATTTTTTGAAGCACAGTTTAAATTTTATTGAACTGGTCAAAATAGAAAAACACAAGTCGAATTTTTTTTTTTTTTTACATTCACAAAATAACTAGTTTTGTTTCTTTACAAGATGTTTACTCCAGTTCAGAAAACAATTCACAGCAAAATAGAAACTTTTCAAAGCCTTCTATTAAAACAAAAAGAGGAAAGAAAAATACATTTTATTTAAGTTGCATTGATACATCACTTTGAAAAAAAAATATCATAATGCATTTCTTGTTGATTTGATGTTATAATACATTGAAAAGTCATCCAGCTCAATTTCAAATGAGCTTTGATTGACACATTTAATGTGTGACCGAAAGAATAATGGGTTTGAGCTATGGACTGTGTATTAAAACATTCAGGAAACTGGGGGGAAATACAGCTGAATATATACAGAACTTAACAAAAAGCATACTTTCACTGTACAAGTTCTTGCTCTGCAAAAGAATCGTTTAAACATAGATTTTGAACACAAATTAAAAATGGCGGAGTCCAACATTTTACTACTGTTTTTAATGCTTGAGTAGCATCATATATCTCTGTACACTATTTCACATTTGTGTATAAATGTGGCCCGATTAAAAACAGGAACTTTCTACAAAAAGCTCCATTCATCAAAAATCATTGTAAAATTTCGGTAATATCAAAATGAAAGTGGCATTTGAAAGGAATATATTTAATGGATATGAGCATGGTAGTGAAAATCATACACACATTCACTGAGTTATCATCTGTGCCTGTAATTGTTGAGCAGCAGCTTCTTCCATTTGTTCCTCTTTTAGACGGCTATAGTAATTAGCTATAGTAGCATGAATAGTTTCTTTTGAATATTTGCATTTAGCACTTCCACAATCACAAGTAAAGAATTTATATTTTATGGCCCAAAATTTTTCACCATAATCAAACCTGAAAAAAATATAATTCAAATAAATACTTTTCTCAAAAAAAAAAATCCCCTGAGTGGGGCGGGGGGATGAAAAGAGGTTTTTCTAACTTTTACAACATTTAAATTTAAATCAAAATAGTTTTTTTTTCCTAATGAATAATGAATGATTTTAATAAAATAATTCATAGCATTTAATGAACACAACTTAAAATACCAATTCAAAGAATGGATCAAGTTAAGTTTCTTAACCAAAAAAAAAAAACGGATGTTTCAATGATGTTCCCTTAATTACCATATGGGAGGTAGGGGCTAAAATGCAATAAGACTACCCTTCAAGCTTTATATTTGGTGGGTATCACAGTTTGGGAAGGAGAAAAGGATGCAATACTGTTTTACTACTACAGCCTCCAGTATATTAATGAACACAACTTAAAATACTAATTCGAAGAATGGATCAAGTTAAGTTTCTTAGCCAAAAAAAAAAAAAAAAAAGGATGTTTCAATGATGTTCCCTTAATTACCATGTGGGAGGTAGGGGCTAAAATGCAACAAGACTACCCTTCAAGCTTAAAATTTGGTGGGAATCACAGTGTTTGGGAAGGAGAAAAGGATGCAATACTGTTTTACTACTACAGCCTCCAGTATATTCCCAAATTGACACGTTGTAAATGTTTGTGTCTGATGTTTTTTCTCCCTATTTTCTATGAATTGGTAAGTCATCTGCTTTTTTAGATATCCTAGCCTGCCTGTTTTCAAGGTGAAGATCTGAGAAATGTCGGCAGGAATAGTCACCCTGCTCTGAGTTTTGGCCGAATTTCGTGTCCAAAACAGTAAAATGATCATTATAGTGAATATTTTTGCTCAATTTATTAAAATAAGTGACTCACCCAAGTTCTTCATACTGCTTAATGTCACGAGAACTGAAAAATGCTATCCTCGGAAAGTTGAGGTCTTGATGATCAACATATATTTTCACAGGTACTAAGTTAGGTTCACAAAGATGGTTAATAAAACGGCTAATATTTCCATAGTATCTTGCATCTAAACAATATGTCTCACCATCCTGAAAATAATTGAATGATATAAATACTTTTAATAGATATTAATGCATATATATATATATATATATATATATATATATATAATATATATATATATATATATATATATATACTGTCGGCCCTGCTTAAACAAATACTGTCGGTTCCAAGAAATATTATTCAATTAAACGGGGTATTCGATTAAGCGGGGATCTTTAACATTATGTCTATGGCATCGGTTCCAAGATATTTTATGCGTATAGGCGGGGTATTCATTTATCCGTTACCCGATTAAGCAGGGACAGTATATATATATATATATATATATATATATATATATATATATATATGCTTTAATACAATAACACTGCAAAATTAAACAGAATAAAAAACTTGTGTTTTCTGTAGTGACATAAAGTAGAAAATTGAGGTAATAAACTTGAAAGCAGAGTGCAACATTAGGCTTTTCGGTTTCTTTTGAAGTCAAATATACAAAAAGATATGCAGTGGTGAATTGTTGACCTACATAGATATAAGTTGCCCTAACTGACTGTACAATAAATACTGTATCTAACAGAAATTAACCGACTTTATTTGAATTTCTTTTTTTCACCAAATATGCTCTTAATTACATTAATTGCATAGAAAGCATGCAACTTACGCGATTGTCCAAGTCAAATAAGTAAGAATCATCAGCTCTTTTGTCCGCTTCTGAGTCAGATATAAGCTCACCTACATATCTAGAGAAAAATCAAGTTTAACATAAGTTTTCTCCACAACAAAATAAAGATATAATATTTGACATAAAACAGTATTTTTTGAGCTTTAAACACATGACATCACACAATTCAAATATTAATTTTTTTTTGTTTCTAATAATTGCATTTAACAGTGCCCCCCCCCCCCCCCCCCAATACATACACACAACACCGGACTAATGGAGGAGTTTTAGCCTGGTCCATCATTTTGAACTTTGTCGGGAGGAAGGGGGGGAGATACAAAAAATTTGTATTTAATGCAAAGTGCACTAAAACCAGCAAAAACAACACCCATGTAGCTGTAAATACATGAATTTATGAAAGCTTGATGAATGTAATACGTCAAAAAAATGATTTCAGTCTAAGAGTGGATATTTTAAAGGCATAATTGAGGGGGTTAACTTCCCCGGAAGCCTTGGTTTTAAGTCATATCCCCAACCCCATATAAACAAAAAAGTCAAACAAAATATACAATAAAAAGATTCATTGTTAACCCGTAGTTGCAGTGTATATCTCATGAGGAAAAGTTTTCTTTTACAACCTCCGATGATTTATGGTTGATGATTTTTCAACTTCGTTTTTTTTGCATTTGATGCTTTAGATTTCAACAGAAACATATTTCTCGAAAACATGAGGTAAAAAAAGTTACATCATTAATCAGCAATTCCAAGATCTATCTCACATTAAAAGGTACTCTGTAATTACTATCGATGAATTAGAATCTATGTTTTCTTTTTGGAGATAATAGAAAAATATGAAATTTCTTATTGAATCACATTACAAGTTTCAATGTAACACGTAGTTACTGTACATTCAAATTTACATGTAATATATGTACAAAAAGATCGATGTTTTGAAACACACACACACATCAATGTTTTCTGGTTGATGGATCAATACCATTGATATTTTAATTTCTTCTATCAATGTTTTTCATCAATCTCGCATTCCTAATATATAAATACATATATATATATATATATATACACAGTCGACGCTCGATATAACGACCATCTCCGTCCTACAGAAAACGGTCCTTATAATAAGTGGTCGCTATAAGAGGTAGAACATAGAGTATATTGGGATACAGTTGGGGGGTTTTCTCACCGGTCGTTATATTAGGATGGTCCTCATAACGTGTGGTTGTTATAATGAGCGTCGACTGTGTATATATATATATATATATATATATATATATATATATATATATATATATATACATACATACATACATACATACATCCTTTCAAAAACTTACAAGTCTTGAATCATAAAAGGTATTTGAATCCATCCACGATATTGTTTATAAAGAATAAAAGACTGAACAATACTCACTCGCATATGAAAGCTCCCCTAGGTATATCTTTCAATGTTCGAACACCCCAGCCTTTGCCTTTGGTACGAATTAACTGCAATCTAGACCTGGGAAAAAAAAAAACAAATTAAAAATTTATCTATTTGTGATGAAACAAAATCTTTCTGAATAAAAAATAAGAAATTGTTATTGGATTAATTAATATATAAACAAAAAAAATTCAAGGTACAAATTTGTAAATTATTGCCATGCCATTCAACAGTTTAAAGAGCTTGATTTTGAATGAATAGCCGTATAGTTGTAACAAATAAAATAACTTTTGAAAATGACCACATAAAAAGGCAAATATTTTTAAAAAATGGTACACTAAAGCAAATTCTTTAAAGTCCAAATTTGACAGCAGTTTTTAAAAGAAATATTTTTAGTTCAAAAAAGCAGTATTTTATGCGGTAGTTTAAGAGCAAAATAGTTGCTTCTAAGGATATCAAGATATGAAATATCAATGATATAGCAAGCTTATTTAGAAAACAAATATTTCAAATAAATTTTACTTATAAACTACAGACTTCCAAGTAAATACAAAGGCATGGAGCTATAATAAAACTATCAAACATGAATGGATATTTAATTCGTTGAGGGGGGGAACTAAGCCTATTTTAGAAAAAAAAATCAAATAAATAAATAAATAGAGTTAAATTTATTAACATAGAGACAAATAAAAAAAAACGAATGGATATGAGTGATTCCATACCAACTCACCGAATGGGGGTCGCACGACCGACTCGGATTTTCTTTTAATTTGGCACACATGTTGATCATATAGAGGCATGGAAAAGTCCAAATTGTTAGGTTCCTGCTCCACTTATTTTCTGAGATACATGCCCTCAAAGTTTGTCCGCCACGTCAAAATACTAAAAAATTGATGTTATTTAATCATTTTTTATAAAAAATCGTACTTATGCAAAATAAAACTGTTAGATATCTATGGAAACTAGTTACTCCAGGCATTCAGAAAAAAAATACTAGAATGTTCATAATGAAAATTGCTAAGTTACAGGGCTCTTTGAAGCTGTAATCACAAAAACTCGATTTTGCCGATTTTGCTAAAGTTGAGGAATTTATTCCAAAAAAAAAGGAAGACATAACCAAAGGTTTACTAACTTTCTGGTAGTGTACTGATGTTTACTATAAATGGTTACACAATGCATAACTTGTATTTCTCACTCCTTCTTGGAAATATTTAAGCTTAAAGATAAGCCATAAGGCAAAAACATGCGTTTTTGGCCATCTTGGCAGCCATTTTTCTCATAAAGGGGGAGCAGTAGAAACTTTAATTTTTTTTTTAAAACAAGCCACTGATATGTTAGCTATTCATGGGAAAAGAGTTTACTTTTGGTTATTTCTTCCATTAAGAGATATCCTGCTGACAGTATATGCATGTTTTTCACGACGTCCATATGCTTTTGTTCCCCCTCTCATGGACTTAAAATTAATTCAACCAAAAAATAACGATATATTTATTAATAGCTGTATTATCTACCCAATATGTCATGAAATTTAATTTATTAAATCATTGAACAATAAGTTAGATAATTGACGAAAACAAGAAATAGTATTTCTCTGATGCCTGAGTATTATGCATTCATAATTATCAAGCACTAAATACTTTCTTGAGAAATTAATTAACATAAAGGAGCTCTAAATATTTATATTATAACCAACACCGAATCTTGTGATTGGGATGTTCCTGTTTTTAATTGCAGAATTTCTTGAATATCACATGAATATCAGGAAAAGAAATGAGGTCTTTTCGTTTGATGTAGGATATTTTATGACAAATTTCATTTGATGGGCTACTAACTGAGCATGGTGATAAAGAGCTATTAATTTCAGCATCGAATTCCATTTTACCTTATTAACAGTTAAATATTTACAAAATAATTTAATATAAAGCCATGCTTGAAGAATTAAAGTCAGTGCAACTAATTTATTCCCATACTGATCTTTACAAAACTGACATGTGTTGAGCACTGACAAGAACTGACAAGAATAAGTTTACTCACTAAAATACTAGTTCACAGATACTATAAAGCATACATTCTATTTTCTACAAAATAATACTGCAACAAAGAACAAGGGTATAAAGGGGTAAGTACTAAAGAATTTCTTGAAAAATCAATTAAAATAAAGGAGCTTCGAATATTTATCTCATAAGCAATACCCAATCTTGTGATTGGGATGTTCCTGATTGATGGCTATAAACAGGAGGATACCCTTGTTCTTTGTTGCAATATTATTTTGTAGAAAATAGAATGTATGCTTTATAGTATCTATGAACTAGTATTTTAGTGAGTAAACTTATTCTTGTCAGTTCTTATCAATGCTCAACACATGTCAATTTTGTAAAGATCAGTATGGGAATAAATTAGTTGCACTAATTTTAATTCTTCAAGCATGGCTTTATATTAAATTATTTATTTAATTATTTTGTAAATATTTAACTGTTAATAAGGTAAAATGGAATTCGATGCTGAAATTAATAGCTCTTTATCACCATGCACAGTTAGTAGCCCATCAAATGAAATTTGTCATAAAATATCCTACATCAAACGAAAAGATCTCATTTATTTTCCTGATATTCATGTGATATTCAAGAAATTCTGCAATTAAAAACAGGAACATCCCAATCACAAGATTCGGTGTTGGTTATAATATAAATATTTAGAGCTCCTTTATGTTAATTAATTTCTCAAGAAAGTATTTAGTGCTTGATAATTATGAATGCATAATACTCAGGCATCAGAGAAATACTATTTCTTGTTTTCGTCAATTATCTAACTTATTGTTCAATGATTTAATAAATTAAATTTCATGACATATTGGGTAGATAATACAGCTATTAATAAATATATCGTTATTTTTTGGTTGAATTAATTTTAAGTCCATGAGAGGGGGAACAAAAGCATATGGACGTCGTGAAAAACATGCATATACTGTCAGCAGGATATCTCTTAATGGAAGAAATAACCAAAAGTAAACTCTTTTCCCGTGAATAGCTAACATATCAGTGGCTTGTTTTAAAAAAAAAATTAAAGTTTCTACTGCTCCCCCTTTATGAGAAAAATGGCTGCCAAGATGGCCAAAAACGCATGTTTTTGCCTTATGGCTTATCTTTAAGCTTAAATATTTCCAAGAAGGAGTGAGAAATACAAGTTATGCATTGTGTAACCATTTATAGTAAACATCAGTACACTACCAGAAAGTTAGTAAACCTTTGGTTATGTCTTCCTTTTTTTTTGGAATAAATTCCTCAACTTTAGCAAAATCGGCAAAATCGAGTTTTTGTGATTACAACTTCAAAGAGCCCTGTAACTTAGCAATTTTCATTATGAACATTCTAGTTTTTTTTTTTTTTTTTTTCTGAATGCATGGAGTAACTAGTTTCCATAGATATCTAACAGTTTTATTTTGCATGAGTACGATTTTTTATAAAAAATGATTAAATAACATTACTTTTTTAGTATTTTGACATGACGGACAAACTTTGAGGGCATGTATCTCAGAAAATAAGTGGAGCAGGAACCTAACAATTTGGACTTTCCATGCCTCTATATTATCAACATGTGTGCCAAATTAAAAGAGAATCCGAGTTGGTCGTGCGACCAACTTTTCTT
The DNA here is from genome assembly GCA_038373865.1 of Uloborus plumipes. Taxonomy (NCBI): domain Eukaryota; kingdom Metazoa; phylum Arthropoda; class Arachnida; order Araneae; family Uloboridae; genus Uloborus; species Uloborus plumipes. The sequence continues at coordinate 24,673 of JAXGGA010015849.1, forward strand.
TTTCTGGTGAGTTGGTATGGAATCACTCATATACATTTTATTTGCAAAATTACAACATTTAGATACATTACAGTAAGAATTATAGCTACAAGAGAGAAAAGAAATAAATACACAAGTTTAAAGCTTACATAATTCCATTCTGCAATACACGGTTATGACAGTTTAAAGCCCAGCACGAACAAGCTCTATTGCACTCAAACAACATTGGTGGATCAACCAAATTGAATTCTGGAAGTAACAAACCCTCCTGAAATAAAAAAAAAGATATTGTTTAGCCATTTACAAACTAGGCACTGAATAATGAAAACTTTCAGAATAGGGGTGATTTTTTTAATAGTTAAACATTTAAAGTATTTAAAAACCATTCATTTGAAGTCAACAATCAAGACATATGACCACAGATATTTTTAATACTTCTCTAAGAGTATTTTACACATTGAAAATCCTAAATACAGCTCAAGAGTTTGGTCAAGCTTATTTTCCTGCTTTGTATTTGAAATAAATTTCATACTGTCCAAAAAAGGGGGGAAAGTTTTATTATTTTTCAAAAGACAAAATATCAAACATTCTAATGGCTAAAAATTAGAATAATATGCATCTTTTCTTTCCCTGCCAACTTCCATTTCATACTCAGAAAGTTTGTTCTTTATGGAAATGATCACTATCATGGTCACTGTTTCTGTATATTTCAAAAAGATTTTCACTTCTTTAAAAATGTCAAAGAGTATTTTCATAAGTTGAAAAAAAATAACCTTGCTTTGTATGTAACCTATTTTTGAATGAAAAATACTGAAATAACATTACTATGTGAGCAAATACTATATTTTCTGCATATCTTAATTCACTGTTAAATTCGCATATCAGTTCTTAGGTCGATACAGCAAACTGTTTCAATTAGATACACAAAATGCACAACGTGAACATGGTATACTACTACTCTAGCACACACCCAAAACTCTAGAGCACTTAGTTGAAGCTGACACCATAACCAAATTCAGCAAATACCAAAGAGCTGTCATAGCATCTAGAGATGGCAGCTTGGTCATTATTTTTGGTTCATCAGTTTAGAGTAGCCATAACTGAACTACAGGCAAATTACCTCGCATTACCGCTGAGTATAAGAGTATCACACCGGAAGCTAAAACTATTTCGGCAATCTGGCGAGAGATTCCAAAAATTTGGCATGGCTGCACCTCGACATGGTGAAGATAAAGGCTACGGTATAAAGTTTTCAATTAACAGTCACTGCCGGATGTTAATGGTAATTTGTAACGTAACCAAATTATTAAAGTAAGCCACAAGATAAAGTAGATTGACTTTTATTAGACACATTCCTTTCTTATTGATAAAATTTATGTGATTACAAAAACTAGACAAACAAAAAAAAATTACCTATTACTTTAAATCAATAAAAATGATATTTATAAAATAATGTTGCGCAGCATAATTGGAGAACAGAAATTTGAACATAGAATAAAATCTAATGAAGTAAAACAAATATTCATGACCACACTCATGACTACGAAAAAATACTTCTCACAGTCATGATTTCCGTTATCTACTCATAAAGAGAAACTATGAAACCAAACAATGCACAGACTATAAAAATTTTAATTGTTTTTACAGCTAATTGCTAACATCAAAGCAAATCCTTAAATAATTCTCAGAAAGTCAAAAAGCATAGCCTCTAGGACATATAGAAACAAATCATCTTTTAATAAACAATTAATTAATTGAAAATTTAACTTCAGAGTACATACTTTGTCATACCAACATTGATAGCTAATGCTAGAACAACTACAATTTGCAGTAGAGCAATCATCTTCACAATGACAAGACTGGAAAAGAACAATAAAAAGATCAACTTATAGTTTGTAATAACATAACAATTTTAATTAGCAACTGAGGAACAAATCAGAAAAATACATATATTCAATCCCCCCCCCCCCCCCCCCCCGCCTAATATCGGGATGCTTATTGATATACCTGATTGGGATATCAATAAGCATCCCGATATTAGGATTTTCATCCGCATACCACCCAGAAAATAAGCACTTTCCTTCCAGAATTCAGAAGATTTAAAAAAAAAAAAAAAAAAACACATAAGAAATAGATACAAATACAGATTTCACGTAACATATTTTGCAATCATACAACTAAACCAAGAGTTTCACTAGACTTATTTACAATCATAAATAATGGACTCTTATTTTTTCTTTCTTAAATTAAAAAAATTATGTCTCAGATTTCAACACAAAGTTCCTCCCTGGCCCCAAACAAAATCCAAGTCAAAAGCAATTAAAGCATAACACACAGTAAAGGAAACCAAAGGGCATTTTCCTACCTCCTCCTCTTTCAGAGACCTCGCTCCCCCACCCCCGTTCCTTCAGCCACACCATAACAATAAACTACAGAAAAAAATTCTACTTTTGCTTTTAGAGTACTTTCAAAAAGTGTAACTTTCACTCATTTATTATTGACATATTTCATTTGCTTCAGTAAAAGATTTTAAACTTCAAATGCTTATAAAGCGTGCAAAACCATATTGGAATTTCAATTTTATATTGTTTTATATCTACAGACATGTGACCCAAATAGAATGAAAAATACTGAAATTACGTCACTGTGTGAGCAAATACAAAATTATTGATATATTATACTACACCTGCAAGTTCAAAAATGGCCTTTTAGTTCTATATAGCCAACTATTTGAATTGGATTCATGAAATAATTGGTAGATGTTAAATTTAACTTGTGATGCCCATTCTTTTTGTTCAGCAATCAGTATTTTGCTATTTCAAAAAATACTGAATTAAGTAAAAATACTAAAAAATCACATATCTGTATCTAGAATGCTTAGAGAGTTAATATTTCCTCTCTCCAAAAATCACAAAAGCAGGCAAATAATAGTCATAAAAAGGGGAGGAATAACAGGTAAGAGCCCTTATAAAAATCATGAAATTATCTATAGCGAGGCATTTTTAAAAGTAGATTTTGCACTTCATATGGGAGTTTTCCTAATATTTCATCTAACAGATTTTTGAGCTTGTTGTAACTACACCTTAAGAGATTTTTTTGTCAGAAAATTTTTTGTCAGAAAAGTATTACATGTGCAACCTTTTTTTGCACATAAGCAAGTAAATAGGAAATTTTATGAACAAAACAAGAACAATAAATTTTCATTTGAAACCAAATTTGCAGACTGACAAAACATATCAACTGTTACTGATAATCACATTTGAAATGACAGTGAAAACATTTAAAGTTAATCTGTCAATTAACATACACAATCCTTCATAAAACTAGTCCTCTTTGCACAACAATTAGGTCAATTTCATTTTGCTTGTAAATAATACAATGGAAAAACAAACTTGGTATCACAT
>JAXGGA010015850.1:0-28055 GCA_038373865.1 Uloborus plumipes
TTATTAAAAATGAATTAGTAACAAAGCTCTGAGTTATTTGCCCTTTACGGTCGCCCTGAACCATGTGATATAAAATACTGTTTTGAGCTTTGGTCCTTGAAAATTTAATTGTCTAAATGCTCAAAAACGTTAATTTTTTTTAATGGTGTTACATAACATTACATAAGTTACAAAATTGTATAGAATAATACAATGTGAGACTGAAGATTTCAACTAGTTAAAATGAGTATTTAAGATTATCTTCTAAATAAGAGCTTCAGAATTTTTAGAGTATGCAATTAGTTGTGTTTAATGTTGTCAACTTGTTTTGTAAAATAGAAAAGAAAAAACTGACTTTATAATACTGCTAGCCGGTCACAACAATTAGGTTACAAATGTTTCATGTCGACTGCAAAAGACTGGTCCTTACCCATCTGAATGGGGTGCTTCATCTTCCCCAGAACTTTGTTGTTGGGGTACTAGAATGTGTTAGGTAGCTCTGGCCACTTCCAAAACTTTGTAGTTTTAACCATATTGGAAAATAAAAAGCCCTCATTATCGACTCTTAGTATTTGCCCTGGATACTTTCCCCGAGAAAGATACTTACTTCACTACCACATAATCACCTACATGATAGGAATCAACCCTGACAGCAGCATTTATTGCTATATCGTCTGCATGTGGGTTGGGGCTGTGTAGGAAGTGTTGGTTGTCGCAGACCAGATCCAGTAGGAACTGGCTCGTGTTCAGTTTCATCATTGGACTGGGGAACAATTAAAAAGAGTTTAAAACTCAGCAAACAGCTGTTTTAGGGCTGTAAACTGCAAGCCCTAAAAGAAACCATAGAAATACTCGCTATCAGCAAACAGTATAGAATCAGATAAAGTCTCATCAGATTCAATGCTACTAATCTCCCCCCTCATTTGAGCGTTTCTTTACAATATTCTTTGATTTCGCAGCCTTAGTTTTTGTTTTCTTTCTTTGTCCCTTCAGTAAAAGTTTTTTTGTCCCTTCAGTTTTTTCTCCCATCAGCTTTTCCTTTTGCTAGTTCATTTTTAACTGGGATATCGGTTAGGATAAAAAAGTGCCTCCTCTTTCTTTATCCGGTTGCTTACCTGCTTTTGGAAAAGGAGTCAACGTGTTTCGGATTATCGGGATGCGCTCGGGGGGGGGGGGGGTAAAAATTCACTCATTTCAAAGCTAGCACTGGCGATAGGTCGTAATAGGACTAGTACGACCCTTACTAGTAGTAAAAACCTTTTTTGTCAACACCAGCATTACCCGTACTAGTAGAGGAGAATAGGTAGGTCTGTGCAGGTATCTATGTGATGTCACGCCAACACCATGGTGGGGTAATTGACTACATCTCTACCTATGCCCAGATACCCCAAGCTGACAATGCCAACTTGCCCCCAAGGCGTTTTCTTGAAAACATAGCTACCCTACTTGAAATACAAACGCCTGGGAATGCAGTAACTGCATCAATCCCCAAGCTATTAGTCACTGTATCCATCATTAACTGTTGGAGTATTTGAGCAAATAGTATAATGGAATTGAAAAACGAAAAGCAAATCGGAAAAAAATTCATTTTACAAACTCGAAACACACACACACACACACAAAAAAAAAAAAAAAAAAAAAAAAAAAAAAAGAAAATCAACCCTCTTCGAACGCTCTAGGTAGCAGGAGGTATCCCATTGCAACGGCAGCTCTGTGGGCACTCTGTGGTAGAAAATAAAAGCACAATGACAACGTACCCCTTATGCCAAATAACCCCGTTCTCCCCTATATCATTTATGCCTGGTGTAAATGGGAAATATACTTTAATTCTGCTTTATGAAAATTTTAAATCTTAAATAAGTAATCTTAAGCATTTTTCTCATTTAAATCTCATTAGAATTAACTTAAGCCTTTTGATTCGCATTGCTCTATCGGAGTTCGAAAAAAAAATGACTTAAGATGATAAAATCATGAATAACATTGAACTGTGTTTAGTATTCCGTGTAAAAGTACAGCTTATGAAAAAAAAAAAAATGCATAAAATTCAGTTTTCCTGCATAAATTACCACTTGTGTGGAATAAAAATTCCTTTTCGTAATCAATGATAAGTACGCTTATATTTAAAGTATTACAAAAGCGTATGAACTAAATAGGATTAATAGTACACTTTAAAAATTGCAATAATATAAAAAAACCTTGATCTTCCATTTACTTAGCTGCAAGAACGATTTTGTTAAATTATTACAAAATTGAAATTGTAAATCCCTTGTGATAGTATGCGAATCATTGTTTCTGTGAATGAAAAAATATTAATTTGAATCTATACATATTTTAAGTGCAATGTTTTGCTTTCGACATATCTTTTAACCAAATACTTTTTGTCAATAGCTTTGTGTCGTTCTCTCTAGCAATAGTCTCTCATTAGGGATTTTAAAACCTTTAGGTCTTAAAATAAACGTGTTAAAATCTATCACATATTTGTAATGCGGCGAATCTAAATCATGAATGTTTCAGTAATGTCTCTTATATGATCTGATAATCCAATAAAGTAAGCACAAGTATTTTCTTTCATGCTTAACCAAAGAACTATTTCTAAATGTTAGAAAATGTAACGTAAAAGATAAATTAAGGCATTACAATACAGTATTAAGACCGACACGAATAGTTAGTTAGAAACAGTTCCCTTGAAGTCTTTATTTCTTACTTTTGAATATATGCGTTTAATATGATATCAGAATAAGTTACTACTAGCTGACCTGCTTGAAGGCCTTCGCACTTGACTCCAGAAAAGGCACAAAATATATTGTTATTTTTGATTGTTTTTAAATCGATTTTTATTGTGTATGCTTTGAAATAAAATGCTTTACTTTCGTAATTTAGGAAGTATTAAAGAAACAAAAAAACAAAAAAAAAAAAAAAAAAAAAAAAAAAAACACGCCGAAGAAATATTATTCATGCTAAATAACCATGCTAATATAAACGTTATCTTTGCCGGCTTTAATGCAACAGTACATTAGTGGTTTAAAATCTTACAATTAGTTTTGATTGCATATGTTTGGAAATTTGGGTTAAAATTAACTGGAGAAAAAAAGTGTATCCAATGCGACAAAACTCATAGCAGGATCGAAACTACGATCTTTGCGTTTCTAACCAGGAAAGTACGCGATCATGGAATAATGAATTTTTTTTTTTTAATGAGTACCAATCAAAAGAGCATTGTAAAACATGTTTCTGCACGCTTGCATTTTTGCCCTCGCGCCCCCATTATCGAAATATAAGGTCCTAAAGTCAGCTGAATTTTTTTGAAAACTCGCCAATTTTAGCGAGTTATAAAGAAATCGGGAAGCTGCGACGCGATTTCACTAATTGCGCCTCACGAGAAATCTGATTCCATTTTTGGTCATCTGCATAGCTTGTGAAAGACGGTTTAACAATAATCTTTTCCTTTGCTCTTCTGTATATTAAAGCAGAAAGCTACTATCAAGCCTATGACGTGGAAGGCAGAGAGCTTTTAAAGAGGAAAATCAACTTTAAACACCATCAAAATTAAATTTCCCAGGAAGTGACAACGAAAGCTCCGTTTTTTTTTTTCTTTTTAAGTATACGTGCAATTCTGTAGTAGGGGGGGGGGTGATATTTGGTTTTTTAATTTAATTAATTAATAATGGTTTTTTAAAAAATGCAAATATAAATTTTTTCGAACCACTTTTCTTTTGACGGGTCCCCTATAACTCAAGGTGAGTTCCCTTAAACATTTTCAGCAATACCAGTCATCTGCATCACTGGGTATGTAGGAATGGTTTTTGTTGCTTTTCGATAGAATAAGTATTAATTATGTACTCTTTGACCTTCCCCTGCAACTTTTTAAAGTGACGAGACTGGATAAAAGCATTTCAGAGTTTTAGTGCATTTTGAGTACTAAAAACTTACACTAATTTCAGTAATGATTTATTGTTTATGAAACATAGTATTATTATTAGGGACTGGGTCCGGGGGGGGGGCAGTTATTTTTTGAACTGTTCAAAATTTAATGAAAATTTGTTAAAATAAAAAAAAAATCAAACAGGAATGAGGTGTTTCCTCTGGCATATTTGGAAAAAAAAATTTGTTTTCGACTTGTTCCCTCAAAAGTTATAAGGGAGAACGGGGGGGGGGGGGGAATCGAAAATTCGAAATTGAATGAAATATTATTCAAAAGTCCTTACGGAGATCTTTCGATCAAAAAATAAAAAAAATATTTGAATCGGACCATGCACTCAAAGTTATGGGGGGGGGGGGACCAATAGACAGACTAACAGGGACACGGGTTCCGCAACTTTCTTATTTTAAATTTCTCTGTGTGTATTTAATTATTTTTTATTAAGTTGTGCTTTCTCGACTGAATTGTTTTGAACGTTTTTTTTTTTCAATGCATCAGGCCTTCTTTCTTGATTTTTTCTACTTTTACAGAAAAGTAAGCTAAAACTTGTATTGATTTACAATTTTGTTAGTCTTTTCCTACCAGTTGAACATAAGGCAGAACTAGTAAAAGTTATTTCAGTGTTTTTAAACAATACGAAATTAACATGCAATATGTTTTACATTTACGTTACAGAGACTTTTCGCTACAGTGACCATTGACCAATTTTGTTTGAACGGTAGGGGTTTTTACAATGAACGTCGACTCTATTAGTATTTTTAAGAATGAAAATAACTATTTCCCTCTTCCCTTGATGTGATTTCTGGTATGGAGATAATTTTGCAGCTATTCACATTTACTATTCGTTTTCGTTTTAACATTTTTATTTATTTTATCTCGATTTTAAATAAAAAATAAAATGTTTTTGCTAACAGTGGGCAGATAGTGAAACTTCTTGTATCGATATGTTTTTTTTTTTTTTTTTTTGAAATAAGAACTGATATCATAATCCATGACAATTTGATTTCCATATCAAAGACTATTTATTTCATTTTTTTTGTACATGAGCTCCTATTAGCTGCTCTTCATACTTATTTATATTAATAACCCTGAATTATTAGGAACACGTAGAATATATTTTAATGAATAATGATTAACACACATAATTTAGTTGAGTAAAAAAAAAACTTAAAAACACTAAATTCTAAAATGTATTGTTATTATCCGTAAAAAGATATAAACTTCTTCTTGTTGTAAAGTTTTCGCTCCTCTGAATAAAACTCTCTGTTTTCCACATCATAGTCTTGATAATCATTCTTTATGTTAGCGCACACAATAAAGGGTTAACATAAAACATCATTTACTTTCTTTGCAAATGACCAAACATGGAAATGATACGATGCCTAGCAAGCGGCAAACGGGGAAATCGGGAGGTAGCTTCAATGTCTTGCCAATTCTTCAAATTTGGCGACTTTTCGGCCGACTTTAAGACCCCTTATCTCGAAAACGAGGAGACGAGGGCACTTGATGTTTGGGTCAAAAATATGTCTCATTATGCTCTTTTGAATGGTACCATTTTAAACTTTTTTCATTATTACTTAAGTCGAGTACTTTCCTGGTAAGACAGGGCTCTATTGAACCAAGCGAATGCATCTTTGTTTTCCAACACATTGATTTAAAGGAAAGTGTGATAAAAAACAAAGAAAAAACGTTTTTTTCTTCAAGAAAAGAACAAAACTGTCTAAATATTATTAAGACAATGGGTCAATTTTTCTTCCTTAGCCAGAACGATAAGATTCAAAATGAAGCTTACTTAAAAAACTATGAATACGTTCATTTTTTACTTTATTTTTCCCGAATTTGCATTTTTACAGACCCTTGGGATCACTGACGACCCCAGATGTAATATTGTGTTTGCTTACCAACTCCTCTATTCTTACCACTCCCACTTTTTTTATCAATGAATGCACTAAATATCCAATATTATTTCTGTTTCTGAATTTTCCTATTATATACCTATTTTTTGAGCTGCAATGTCTCTAAAGAGGCTCTAAGTGATATCTAGAATATTTCGTTTTGACAACGAAGATACTAATGCAGAAAAACGACTGAGTGAAGAAATGGCGGATATTCGAAAATTGTGGGACAATTGGGTAAAAATTTTACCTAAATTATACAATACAGGAAATCATGTTACAATCGACTAACAACTTGTAGGTTTTAGAAGTATATGTCCATTCCGTCAGTGAAATCAAAAACAGATTTTATAGTAGATCCAAATATGAGTGGAAGCAAGATTAACGCCAGAAAAAAACAACGACGGAGCAACTTTTGTCCATAAGAACTGAATAGAAAATGTAGCGAAAAATGTTATACGTGTTTGAAATTTACTTGCAAAAATCATTCGTTTCGGGTCTGTTACAGATGTAAATAAATCTACAGTTATTGTAAGTGTATTGTATCTCTAAAATTATTATTTTTAATACAGAAACTAATTTTTACTTCGACTGCATCTTTTTTTTTTAATTATTATTTTAAAAAAATACTCTATTTAAACAGTGTGTGTTTAAATAGAGACTCTTTTCTGGTCAGCGGATCCACAAAGTAAAAATTTGAGAATGACAAATTTCAGACAAGCATGCGAAAAAAGGGAACAATTGAGTTGGTTGCCTCCAATGTTAGCAAATTTTCTCCGAAATTGCAAGTAGTCTGTGGTATAAAAATTTAGAACAATTTAAAAAAAAACGGATTGCTCAATGAATGTTAAAATATTTTTCTTTACTCACAGATCAACTTTTCTCACAAATATTAGGGTAAGTCAGCAAAGAGCAAAATAAAGGGTGTGACCAAGGCATCAAAGATATATAGAACAAAATTTAAAACAGAATGGTGTAGAATCATGCTTACTAGCTACTGTTGGGAGTTACCACGAGATGAGAATGCGATTAAACATAAAAATTGAAAGTCCAAAAGAAGTCTCAAAAGAAAAAGAAAAAAAGGTAGTACTTAAGTAGAAGCTTTGTTTTATTTTGTTTTCTGTTCATTTTGAAATGTTTAACTTTTATGTGCTCATGTCAGAGTATTTGCTCCTATCAACATCCTTTTTCATTCATTTAAACCTATAAATAAGAATCTATTGCTAAAATAGCTGCTTGTCTCATTAAGAGCAGATTGTTTCACATGGATTGAAATAGATTAAAAAAAAATCTCTTGCTAGGCAGTAAGTGTAAAATTGCTTCTGAAATTTCCTTTCAAAACCGAATTTTAGCAAAAATTACCCATTACATTTTTCAAAATATTATGATGTGGTGGAGTATATAGGATTCATTTCTGAAATTACAATGCTTAACCATACACTGCATAGCGTGCCAATTGGATATACTAACTATTTTTCTCCATAATCATGCATAAGGCAACTCAAGCATAAAAAGCAGGTATTAGGTATCTTTAAAGCAAATATAACTACTGCCGTCGGACTGCCAACACTACTGCCGTCGGAAATGGCAATGGTTTGCAGTCAATAGAATACCGGCTACATGCTGCCTGGCTCGGAGCTGTCCTTGAAGTAAACAGTTTCTTACCCTTCCTTGGGTCACGACGGTACCAACTGCAGCTCGAATGTCAGCCGCAGATGCAGTACGATGCGCCACAGTCGTACGCAAGATTCGGCGATCTTCCTTCTCAGTCGTGCCACGTGGCAGCTAGGAACTCGATCTTCTTGAGGTGGTACCATCCCTTGACCATAGCTTCCAATAATCATACATGGTAGAAACATTTCCCCCAAGTCTTTCTGCAATATCGCGAAATGAAAATCCACCTTCTCGTAGCCAAATTGTACGACCTCGTTTAAACTCGGTGAGCTGTTGATAATGGCTTCTTCGTCTTCCTAAAGTCATTCCTGGCAAACATGAACGCAATTCGTCAAATTTCATGGAAAAATAATACTAACGAGCTTCACAATACGCTTTTAAAACAAGCCTTATTTGCATATTCTGAGTCACGCTAGCAGCGCCACACTTATGCGCGGAGCGCGAAATTTCAATCGATGTCATCTTTCAGTTGTATAAACACGCCTGCCAAATTTCGTTTATCTAGCCCAAGTCTTTCTTGGTGTTGGGATTTTTTTTTCCGCCAGTGTATATATGTCTTTCAAAGAACAAAAAATCATGCAGTGTAGGGGCAAAAACATAAAACTCAGGAAAAAGTCTCTTGTATTTCTCAAAAACTTCCCTTTCGCAATCGTGCGTATAATCAATTAGATGCAATTCAATCCTCAGTATAAAAGTTTTCTTATTTCTCAAATTTCGTGTTTTCTTGTTTGACAAATTTTTACTTTAATTAACATTTCCTTCCGTCACTTTGAAAATGTTGCAGCGGATAGAGTTGTTAATTTTAAATTACGTCATTTTAATCAATTTCGGCTTTTTCCATTTTTTTTAAACAAACGTGCCTTTGATTGCCTTAATTGGATCGTTACTCATCAAAAATGTATCTTTTGATATTTTGTTGCACATAATTACCAGTCTTCTTCTTTTTAAATAAGTCTACTAAAGCATTATCGCCGTTTGAGAATATATCTAGTTTTTAAAATGAAAAACATTCTATAACTAACTGCATTTTATATCCCATTTTGTGATTTTGACAAAATGGGGTACCTTGTCTTAAATGCTAAAAAAATGGGGTAGCTAAAAAAAAGAGTAACAATAAATGAATAAATAAATAGCCACCCCTAAGTTTAAAGCTATTTGAACTTGCTTTTTCCTTACTCACTATTTGAAGGTAAGGAGACAGTTGAGCGTATTAGATGGCAGTGAGAGGATATGCAGTATTTCCAATTTTTACAGATTGCGGTACCTGTTTGAGGACACACAATATATTAGCCACATTTTCCTGTGTGTTATACAGCTGTTTCCGTTGTATATAGCTATGGCAGATTTTATTCATACACAGGAAATAAAGATTGACGCCACTGCTGTCCCCTTGTCTACAGGGCGCACCTATTTAGAAATTGCTGCATTCTTAAAGTGCGTCCGATTATCCGTTTAAATGCTCAGGAAGAACTGAGAACTGCAAAGGATGATAGGTCACAATTTCGCAAAAAATAAATAAGTAAATAAATAAAATAAAAAATAAATAAATAAAAATAAATAAATAAATGAAATAACGATATCGTTGACGTTCTCATAGCATCAGGGTGCCAAATTTCATTAACTGAATGAAAGTTGTTATCAATGAGGGTAATGGGAAAACGATGAGGTGATCGCGATAAGCTGCTGGTTGATGAGACTACTATCCAACGTGTGGTTTATAAATACCTCTGTTGCAAATCATGCTTTATGGGAAAGGAACAGTTCTTGTCCGATAGGACTAGGATTAACCACTTGATCAGATTCAAGCGTCTTAACAACTAGCTCAAGCATACCGAGGCGGTATGACAGCTTTGAGTTTTCTCATATAACAACTTTGGTCAAGACTAAAGCTGAACCTCAAAAATGATCGGTGGCTGAACAAAAGTCTTAAAGACATACCAACGATCATGCATAGCAAACTTCCAGCAGTAGGGGTGATTCTAGGTGTTGTAAGTAGTGAAGGAGATGTGATTCCTTCATATTTATTTCTGTAATGTACCAAAGTCAATGTCGCTACTTACACAGAGTTTTCAAGCCATGAGTCACTACTGTAGCACGTGGGAGGTCGCATGTTTTCCAACAAGACTCGGCGTCGTACCGTACAGAAAATACAAACCCAAGAATTAAGAGCGAGAATTTTTACGATTTTTCGCAACTGGTGTTTGACCTTTCAGCTCCCCAAGCCGCAATAGAATGTAGTATGTGTTGGGCGTACGTGTGTAGGTACTCCAATAGTTCTTACAACACTGTTGCAGCTCTCAGAGCACCTATTGTAAAGGCAGTGACAAAAATTTTGCAGGCAAGAAGAAAAAAAAAAGGAAGCAGAAAGAAAAACTTTTCAAATTTTGATGTAACTCTTCAAAAAAAAAAAAAAAAAAGGAAAAGAAAAGAAAAAAAAAACTTTGTAAAAAGAAAAGCATAAATATAGCTTTCGAAAAACTTATTTTAGGACATGTTTTCATAAAACAATAAACATTTTATGAAACGCAATCAGGCTTATTAAAGTTTGTAACGCATTCTTTCGTAACGGAGAGGAAGATGATTCATATGGTATTACTTGGCCTCCGAATTTATCTTCCTTCGTATTAACGCAATTCGATTCAAATCCTAAAACAAGATCACACAAACGGATCTATATCTCAATCAAAATATCCAGCAGTTATTAAAGAAAATATCCAAAGTGAGTACTTAAATATTTAATAGTTACTCTCCATATTAATGCTCTATTAAATTGAAATATTATTCTCTTTCTTCTTCCCTTTTTTTTATCTCTTTGGTGAAATGAGTTTAATACATCTAAGAGAAAGAAATACATTTTCATGACTTAGGGTCAGCATTTGCACGTATCATGGTAATTTATTTAAAAAAGTGAAACAGAAAAAAAGATTAATTGGAAAAGACTGCAGAAAAGAGCATTAAGTCAAACCACATTTAGATTATTTCGGAAACTAAGTATGCTCACTGGGAATTGTTTAATTAACATTTCCGTTTTATTGCAAGTACATTTAGTTTTTCTTATTCGCGCATCTTCGTAAAAAGTGCATAAAAAGACTGCACTGAGCGAAAAGAACAGTTTAAAGAACAGAAGGATTTGAAGATTTTAACGTTTTAATTGTGCAACAAGTTATATCCTTATTCATTACTTCATCATTTTACACAAAATGTGATAAAATAAAACGCCCCTAATATGATTGATTCTCCTATATATTTCGAACAATTAGCTCAATTACAATCACATCATTTTAGACAAATTTTAATACGTAAGAAAATACAAGTATTTTGATATTAAATTAATTATATAACATGGATTTTATTTCACATTAATAAATAATTTAATTATTAATAAGATTTGAACAATGCTACTAATTACTAAAATGAATTCTCAAATTCTTTCGTAAGTATACACTAGTAAATTGTCATTTAATACGCTATTTTTCTGAGTAATACAAAATCATGGCCCTGTCTAATGACAAGTTTTGCTTTAAAGCCATTTGTAATTCCTGATTTAAAAATAATATTAATGCTTTTAAACGTGAAAAAAAGCATTCAATTAAGTTATCTAGCATTTTAAACTTATATTTAAAACAGTTGTCACATACTAACGTTATTGTGAGGCAGGCATAAAATTGATCTGTGTCTAAATTTAACCAAAATACATATGAAGAGCACGGCGATGAAATAAAAAAAATGTCAATTTTTCCAGTGTTGGAGAAAATTATGCTTATAACAGTTTTAAAAGATTCCGGGATGTTTTGCCGTGGCCTGAATGTAGTAACTCCAAACGTTTCAGCCGCGTCTATCTACAGAGATTCAGTGGCAGTGTGGACAAAGCTTTAGGGAAGCGACTGATGCAGATCTCAGAATGCTTTCAGTATTAATGAGAGAAGAGCTCATTCCCTTTTCGTTCTGAATCGAGATGTCCGATGATCGTCCCTAATCCTTCGGGGTTGGCTGAAGCTATAGCTCTATTCGTTCTCCCCTACCAGAACAAAACCTTGAGCAACCTTGAAAAAACCTTGAGCAAATTTTCGAATTTTTTACCCTTTTTTAAACTGAATATTATTTAGCAATCTGTACTTTCTACCTAATTTGTGCTTTATTCACGTTGGTTTTTAACTTTAATTATAATATAGTAAGGCCACCAGGAGATGGAATTCGTCAATCAAATGAGGGAATGAGTCCGTTTCTAAAAATAAGTAGAGAGATAAGGCGAAAGGACGCATTAAGAGCTTATTGGTATTTTGGAGATATGAATGTTTTTCTTTCTTTCTATTTTTTTGAATAAATTTATAAAAGAGGAAATAGTAAATATTTGTTCATAAAAGGCCAAAAAAGAGTCAGCATTTTAGGAACTATTTTAAATTTACCGTCTGCAATAGTTATTTTATCACATGACAATTTCTTTCAATTGAGATTGCAGTGAATATCTTGAGTGGAAGAACTTAATTTTTAATTTATAGTTTTCTGACTTTGCAGCATTAACTGCATTAAGGGCCGAACTCAAGTGAAACACCATTGCAATCGCTTCGAGGCGATCGCAATAGCCCAAAATTGCAATCGCTACTGGAAGTCGAATTACGATAGAATCGCATCTCGCAGCGATTGTAACGTTTCACTTGAATCCACATTTGAGAACTTGTGATTGCATTGGTGAGTTGCGATCGCCCGTGTTTCACTTGAATCCCGAACTAAGTTGGCGAAAAAGTAAAACTGGTAAACTTTACGTTCTTAAATACAACCATAATCTCGTCAATTTTCAATTCATATTAACTATAGGAGCCGTTACAGTCTTAGACCAATGGCTGCTAAATGAGATTAAAAAAAAAAATACCCACCCACTATCTTAGAGTTCTATCTTGACTTTACAAATTAAAAATGTTTCATCACTATGACTAATTTCTGAAATTAGCTGACTTATTCGAGTTCTGCAAGGTGACGTATTCAAGCTCTAGAGCCAATGTCGCAATGCGAATCCCGTTCTTCAGTTTTTCTCTACGTACCGCCTCTACGTGAAAATGAACAATTTGGAAAAATGGCTAATTCTATTACCATCTTTTCAAAGCCAGATGACATTTTCATCAATTACTCTGATTGATACGGAGAAGCTATATTGCTAGCTCAAATTAACTTCATGCTTATTGCAGAAGTTGGGACTAGATTCTTGGTTAACCCTTTATGTCCCAAATTAATTTAACAATGAATTTTTATTTATATGTTTGGTTTTTTGAGTTGGAAATACACCAAAAAAAGATTTTTAACGAGTAAAAAAGTTTCCAAAATTTTGGGGTCTAAGGCCCACTACGCCTTAGGGCGGCCAAGAAAACTATTCCAGATCCCAGGTACATCTGCCGCACTCTCAGCGAAGTACAAGGAGTGGTACTACAAAACTTCAGCATTATTCCATCGATTTAGAATTCATTATACTCATACGAGTACTCATATATTCATTATACTCATACGAGTATCATTATACTCATACGAGTATCATTATACTCATACGATTACATATATCATACGAGTCCCGTCGAGGTATAAAGGGTTAAACCACAAGAAAAAACTAAGTTCTGTATTCTAAAGACGAAAAAGAAAATGAGTCAAATAACATTCAAATAAGTTTCGACTTGACCACGTGATTGTCTCGTTGAGAACAAAGCGTCTGCAAAGAATTCGCTAAATCTCTAGCAAAAACTGCTGGTTTATACTGTACAGGCTGTAACGATTGGCAGAATAAAGCAGAGTAACAAGCGGAGGGGAGGTGTAGTACCATATATTGAAGAAAAAGGTTAATGAAGAACAAAAGAAAAAAGTTGATAGTGAAAATATAAAATAGACAAGTTTTTTTTTAATGTCTTTTTCATGTATTAAAAATAAAAAAGAGCTTTGGGACGCTGCCTAATATTCATAGACGAAAAAGAAAATGAGTCAAATAACATTCAAATAAGTTTCGACTTGACCACGTGATTGTCTCGTTGAGAACAAAGCGTCTGCAAAGAATTCGCTAAATCTCTAGCAAAAACTGCTGGTTTATACTGTACAGGCTGTAACGATTGGCCGAATAAAGCAGAGTAACAAGCGGAGGGGAGGTGTAGTACCATATATTGAAGAAAAAGGTTAATGAAGAACAAAAGAAAACAGTTGATAGTGAAAATATAAAATAGACAAGTTTTTTTTAATGTCTTTTTCATGTATTAAAAATAAAAAAGAGCTTTGGGACGCTGCCTAATATTCATAGACTGAATTAAAATTTTTCAAGAATCATTTATTTGTATGAATGAACAACTTAAAGGGGCGTCATGTAAAGTAACTACAACCTACAACACACACTTATTTATCAATTAAGCAAAATAACAAAATGCAAAAATACAAATATAAAAATACGCAATTATGATGTTCAAAGGTATACATCAGAGTGTATATATTTATGAAGAAGACTAAGAAACCACTTCGCAATTATCTTAATGCACTGCTAATGAGAAATTAATTCGCAGTAATAAAAATAATTTATTAATTAAATAAACTTCTTAGCTATGAAAGACAGCGCACTAGTTTGTAAAGAAAAGGAGTATATAAATTAACTAATGTAAGCAAAATTTCCACTACACAAAGCTTTGGCTTAAAACCTAAACATACTTTTAGTATGGCTATTTAAAATTTTCAAAAATCAACAAAAAAGTTTAACATGAACAATTTAAATATATTTGCTGCAAATGGGAAGCTATACTTCTTAACAAAATTTGATTATTTTTTGTGTATTATGCATACTTATTAAAATATACGAATGCTCATTTGCACCTGTGCGATAAATAATTATCAAGTTGACCAAGCGCTAGTAATATATCGAGGGTAAATTCCTGTTTTCACTTCTGTATCAAAGAATATACACAATGAAAAGCACCTTAAAGTTTCTGAATTACTTCAATCTTTGAAAAAAGATCAAATCTAAAATAGATGCATCTTTAAAAGAGGACTCCAAGCCACTAAAGTTTTTTAAAAGGTAAGATCATATTATATTCTGTCAAACTCTTTTAAAGTGAAATCTTTTGCTACTAAAGTTCCCTTAAAACTGTTCTTACTTAACTAATTAATATGTGTGCCTTTTCAGACTCAAAATTGTATATTATGAGAAATTTTTACTCTCATTCAATTCTATATAGTTCAACTTTTTTCTATTTCCTACGCTAACATAATGAAAAAAAAAAAAAAGTATTTCATTGTTCCAAAAAAAAAAAAAAAAGAAAAAGAAAAACCCGTTCACATTTCATGGTAAACATTACGTTTAACGCATTTTGCAGAATAAATTTAATATAGCTTTTTATAGTAATAAATGGCTTCATTTTTTCCCACTCGAAGAATCGTATGAACTACTACGACTGAGCGGTATAACGAAGCGCGATATAACGGAGGTTTGCTGTGTCGTAAATATACTTTGAGCAATAACTTGGGTCAGAGTGTCTCATAGTTTAATTAGGATCCATACTGCACGTATCCTACTTTTTGTTAGGTAAATTTCTTCCAGTTAGCCATTTCAAGTTTACGATTGATCTTGGACCTGCAATATTTCCAGACATTCAAGCCTTTTCAAAAATTGTTTTCATAAGCCTATACTGCACTGCTAAGCACAAAAGTCGTATCTGCACTTTTTTTACAAAATTGAGTTATCGACAGCAGGTGGCTTCTTGTGACGAAATTTCCCTAAATACTGTATTATATGTTCATTTGAAAAGGAGGAGTATTTTTAAAAAAATTCCGAGAAATTATCACCTGAATCAAATACATAGTAGCGCAAAACTTTAAAGAGTAATATCTCAGTTTGAGCTCGACTGCAGATACAACTTTTACGATTACCATGGCAGCATAAGCAACTATTCTTTTACGTCGTTTTTTCTTCTTACGTTTAACAAAAACTGATTGTTTGACAAACTTATTATTTAAAACAAGATTGTTTTACAAAAACTGGCGCTGTGAACGACGGAGATAAATAGTTAAAGAAACAAAGTTTAGTGAATTGGCTTTTTCTACTTTTACAGACACGGCAACTTAATATTGGAAAATTATTTACTGTCTTAAGACAAATTGAACGCTTCCTGCTGCCAATCACAATATAAACTTTTCATCGCTTTCTGGCAACAAAAGGGATGTGTTTTTCCCTCCCGCTTAACTTTGGATGGGGAAAATGATAAGATACCCATGTTTTTGTTTACATCAGAGTACTGCAGCAATTATTTTTACTGAAGACTGCCCTCAAATTTTAACAACCGGAGTTTGAACACGTTTTGTAAGAAATTACTTCCTTGTGTTACGTTGAAAAAATTTAGATCTCATTTCGGTTTGCATATAAATAATTTTCTTAGAGATAAATAATTTCTTGTTTTTCTTTAAATCATCAACTGACAAGGAACAACAATTCTGAAAATTACAATGTAAGCTTCAGCTGATATCTCCCCCTACACCTTTGACTTTATGACCATAATTTCTTGTAAATACCTGAAAATAAGCTGTACATTTCAGGAAGTAATTTTCATAGTCATAGAAAATTATTTTGCATACTTTTCTGTAATTTCCAAATTAAAATTCCAATTTATTCGTTTTGAAAAAAGTGCCATTAGCCCTAATTACACAGGCCTGCGATGATAAAAAAAATGTATGGGAATGGCTAAATTTTATGTGCTTTTTAGCGCTGATTTCAGGAAAAAAAATGATAAAATTCTATCACCTCAGGATTTTTTTTTGTAAAATTGATTTTTATTTTTGCTGAAATCTTCCATCAAAAAGGTAACAATTCTCTGTAACAATTTATTCGGCAAAGTAGGGTCTTTTTCATTAGAATATATAGAAAATGTTCCATTCTTGGTGACACATATTGATTATTAAGCAATAAATTGCTATTTATTGGTGAACCATCACACGTGACGGAACGGGATTTTTGGAGCAGTTTTGTCAGTAGATTTCGTTCCATAAATACAAACAAAACTAGTTATTAGTTTTTATTGGTAGCAACAGCAAATATTTGTCATAAGAATTACGTAGAAAATTTAAATAATGTTTAAAAAAATAACTAAATTATAAGCACAAAAAGTCCTGTGATTGAATGAGAATCCTGTGAGTCCAGTTCCGTCACAGGAATTATATTGCTTACTAGCTGCGTAGCCCGGCATTGCACGGGCTGTAATGTAGTGAAGGCAGTTTGAGAAAACTACTCGCCACCAGGGCGGCTCGCCTTTAAAGAAATGAGGAAAGTTTAAACAGTTTACTCGCCGTCAAGGCGGCTCGCCTTTACAGTAGCGAGGAAAGTTTCAATTCACTACTCGCCGCCAAGGCGGCTCGCCTTTAAAGTACCAAGGAAAAGTTTAATAAACTACTCCCCGCTAAAGCGGCTCGCTAAAAAGCTTTCCTGCATCAAAGAATCAATCGGATTATTTGCACATGCTTCCTCAAAAATAAAGAAATTTCAAGTAGCGCATACTTAGCACTCTCCCTAAATTACAAATAAAATTCCTTTCCAAAAACAATTATTTCCAAACCGCTTTCTTCCGGTAAAATTAATTGCAAAATTCTAAATGAAAAAGTTCTTTTAATATTTGGATCGAAGCCAGAAAAAATCCCTTCTAAAAACAGCAATTGCAATTTTATTTAAAAACACATTTTCAAAATGGTACCTGAGAAAAAATATGTCATTAATAATTAGAATAAAAACAATTGTTAGAACTTTGTTATAACACGTATTCAAAATGACAATGAAAAAAATAACACTCTTTCATTTTAAAAAGTTCAACTTAATTAACGTTTTAATTCAAAATCGCAACGGAAAGAAATAAATATCTTGGAATTTTAAATAGTTCAATAATTTAATTAACGTTTTAATTCAAAATGGCAACGGTAAGAAAAAATGTCTTGGAAGTTTAATCATTAATTAGGCTTAATCGCTTTAAATTTGACTACTTATTAATTAAACATTCGCTTTAAATTTGACTACTTATGGATCGCAGCCAGAAAAAGTCCCTTCTAAAAACAGCAATTGCAATTTTATTTAAAAACACATTTTCAAAATGGTACCTGAGAAAAAATATGTCATTAATAATTAGAATAAAAACAATTGTTAGAACTTTGTTATAACACGTATTTAAAATGACAATGGAAAAAAATAACACTCTTTCATTTTAAAAAGTTCAACTGAATTCACGTTGAATTCAAAATCGCAACGGAAAGAAATAAATATCTTGGAATTTTAAATAGTTCAATAATTTAATTTACGTTTTAATTCAAAATGGCAACGGTAAAAAAAATGTCTTGGAAGTTTAATCATTTATTAGGCTTAATCGCTTTAAACTTGACTACTTATTAATTGATATCTTCGCTAATTAAAATCGTATAATCATATAGATTGAAACTAATGAAGCCTGACAAATTACCTATCTATCGGTACCTGGTTCGACTTTCAGTTCATTGGCGTTCAGGAGAAATAAGCGTGACATAGAAAGATAGAAAGAAAGATAGAAAGAAAGATAGAAAGATAGTTAGAAAGATACTCAGTTTTTAATATAAGTAGATCCTTGAATTATTTTCTTTAAAACTATGAACATTTAACTTCAAATGTAATTCTCTTGGCAAATTTTAACTGTTGCCACTAACGAAAAATTCCTTGCTTGTTTTATTTGTATTTATGGAACAAATTCTACTGAGGAAACTACTCCAAATGGCCCGTTTTGTCACGTGGATTGGCTGTGGAAGAAGATTTTAATGGAAGAAAAATTATCCAAAATGGCAAATTTTACTCATCCGTGAAGCAAACTAGCTGTCGTGGCCGTCACGAAACTTTCTTCTATGTCTATCTTATGAATTCCAGTTACAAAATAAAATACGTACTCGCCCGAATAATTGGAAATAGCTCCAATTTCCCAATTATCGTAATAACCCTGAAAATGCAGAATCAATGAGCGAAATTGGAAATCATTGCAAAAGCCTTGTTTGATTAATTGCAAACATTTTATTTGTTAGTAAAAAGAAATTGGCAACAGTTAAAAATTTCAAATCATTGAAAGTTTTCAGCTGTTTTGATACTAATTAAATAGCGTGAAAGTGATTTTTTAATGAATTAATTTTTCGCATTGTTGACTAAGCGCAAAAATCACCCCACCGCCCCCCTGGGGCGATTGGCGCCAAAATTTAATCGATGCTTGCTTCCATATTGGGTTAGTGTTATTCCAAATTTCATTCAAATCGCAGCAATATTTCCCGAGATACAGTAGGTGCAATGACAAAATAAGCACTTTTGATTGCTCCACCCCCCTTTGAGATATTGACACACAAATTGAATCAGCACTTGTACTCAATAGGGTCTACCTATGGACCAATTTTCGTTTGATTCCGCCGGTTACTTCCTGAGATATAGCAATCACTCCCGCGCAGAACACGTGCGATTGCTCCACCCCCTTGGAGGAATTCGCTAAAAAAAGTCAGGTGCACCAGTTCACATAGTGGTACATATGTGCAAAAATTTTTGTTCGATTTCATGCAGTAGTTTTTGCTCTAGCGCGGCCACAAAATCTGGTCACACACATAAAGAACCACACACAGACACGCAGACAGACATTTTCCAAAAATGGTCGAAATGGACTCAGCGCACCTCAAAACGTGCAAATCAGTCAAAATTCGACATTCGAATATTTTCACGAAACCAATACTTTCTTCTATATATTAGATATAGAAGAAAGTAAAAAAGAAAAAAAGGCTGTATCTCTGTTACAAAATTTTTTTCACAAAAAATAAATAAACCGCTTTGGAGTACAGAATAATGATGCCGATTTTGTTCTAAATTTCACTAATGTTAGAAAATGAAAGAAGAAAAGAAAAATAATTTTAGAAATATTTTTCATTTTGTATGGAATAACCCTGTAACCAATGTATCCGAACTTCCTCTGGGATAGAGAAAAATTTAAAAGCTCTCTTAAGTTTAAACTTTTTACCTTGAATTATATTAATAGCAACCTTTTCTGTTTTATTTTTTTCTGTTTGAAATTTGTTTCAGTGATCATGCTACTGGGCCATTTTTTGTTTTGCGGATGAGTAAAATTTGGCATTTTTGATCCTTTTTTTCCATTTAGACCAATAAAAAGTTAATGATTGTTAAAAAATCAATATGTATTAATTATTAAAGTAGGATATTAGCTATACATTAAAAAAAATTTCTTGCGAGATAAATTGTGTTAGAGAATAGATTTTAATGGAAGATTTCAACAAAAATTAAAATCAATTTTACAAATGCCCGTGACGTGATGGAGAAAAATTTAGGCCATTTTCGAAATCAACACAACAAATAATAATTAGATCAGCATAAACTTTCTTTGTGTATTTTTTTTAGCCTACTTTCCCGTTAAAAATAAAAGAAAGACGAAAAAAGTATTAAAAGTAGCTTAATGCATCGAAAAAATATCGCCAAGTCCAAAAAATATCGCCAAGTTAAAAAAAATATCGCCAAGTCCAAAAAATATCGCCAAGTTAAAAAAATAAAGAGGTAAAATGAATATCGAAAAATTAAAAATTTGAAAGTAGGGTATTGAGATGGGGAATTTGTGTGTCGGTCGGTCTGTCGGTCGGTCGGTCGGTCTGTCTGTCCCCCCCCCTAATAACTTTTGAATGAACATTCCGATTTGGACAAACTTTTTTTTGTTGGAAAGATCTCGGCGAGTACAGCTCATTCCCATATTTGATTTTTTGATTTGAACAATTTTTGGTTCAACTTTGAGCCGTTCAAATAACCGGTCCCGCGATACTAACTTTTTAACGAACAGTCCGATTTGAGCAAACTTTTTTTTGTTGGAAAGAACTTTTCAAGGATACTTCATTCCCGTATTTACATTTCCGATTTGAACAATTCTTCATTCAACATTGAACCGCTCAAGCAATCTGTCACCCCTAATAACTTTTGAGTAAACAGTCCGAAAAAAAAATGACTGGCTGTGCAGACGATTTTTTGTTTATTTATTCATTTGTTTTATTGAATTTATTATTATTATTATTATTATTTTTGGCAGACGATTTTTTTTTGTAACAAAAATGTTTCATTCACTAGGGCATTTTATTCTTTATTTATATTTAACAACTGGCAACGGATTAAAAGTGAAATTCGAGACATTTTATCAACGAACGAGTTTTTTTTCTTTTTTTTTCTTTTTTTTTTCTTTCTTTGATAAAATGTGTTTTGATGTACTTTGTACTTTTAATTTTTTTTTTGAAAACAATTGAGGAATTTTTCTACGGAAGAACTGTAACAGTTACATTCTTTAAAAGGTGCGACAAAACTTTATTTATTCATTTATTTACTTTTTATGTGTCTATTTCATCTGATGAGAGAGGTATATTTTGCTTTTAAAGGTATGTTTGACATAATTTTTAGTCTTAGATAATCAAGAGAATAATGATCAGATGCTAGAATGCCGATGTCGATGTACGGGAAAGTAGGCTCGTTTAGTTCTTGACAGAACTTCTTGTTTAAAGTTTAATTTCACAGGGTTGTGTTATTTCACTTTGCTCCATATTCCTTTGCTGCTACCGAACATGAACTTGGAAAAGCAGACCACTCTAATTCAAAATAGCTTGGTACATTAAATTGCAACGCTATCTTGCGAATATTACATGATTTTATAAAGAAACAATACTTCTGAAAAGTTCAACAGTATAAAATATTAAATTAATTTTGATATAAATCAAAATAGAACAAAGGTAGGATAAAAGAAGATTAAAAAAACAACGAGATATTTCAGGAATTCATTAGCAATTTCGTACACGTTAAAGGTCATGGAGACAACTTAAACTAGTAACATGCATAAAGCTTATGAACAAAAAAATTCTAAGAGAAACTTAACTATGCAATAAAAACAAGAATAAAATGAAAATGTATCCATTTCAAAAAGAAAATAGCAAAATTAAAACGAAATCGTCACCCCCTTCCTCGAATTATAGCAAAAAAGTAAAAACAAACAAAAACATGAAGGGAATTACTTCACTTTTAGGAATGTAGTTAACGGACTTGTTCTTAATTAAATTCCTTTATTTTTTGTATGAAAAATATCTATAATCTAATTTCTAATTTTATTTTAAATACATTCTGACGATTTGTATTGCGTGTTTATGTTATTAGGAGAAACAGTTAATTTTTGTTTGTAAGTTAAAACGTATTAAATTACACTTGCTTTGAAAATCATAACTTGTATCAACGCATTATTCATATCTTCAGTTGATTTTATTTCAAGTTTTTTTCTTTTTTTTCTGTCACAACTATTTTATAGTACACATTTGTATGCGACTATTTCATTTATACTGTTTAAGTAATTGTGAAAAGTAAATTTTGAAAATTTATTAAACAAGCGGAAGCAATAATATATTTATAGTATCCATTTAATCAATATAAAGTATGACATTTTAAATTAGTTAACCAAGTCTTTTTCTCTCTTAAAAGTCAAAGAATTATGCATTCATTACATACATTTAGTCACCATCAAGCACAATGGATGAGAAAAGGATGACATTACTTTCTGCAACTTTGCCGATTATTTAAGATTTGTACCTATGCATTTCTACAGTGAAATATGGACTCTGATAAGAACAAAGTCGAGTGAGAAAGTTTTACTACCAAGAATTTTGTTGGATAGAACAAAATAATAAATTAATCACCGAATTATATTAAGTATCATCCTTATATACAGCTCGTTCATTTAGCTCACCAGAAACTGGAAAATTAATATTTTTTAAATCCAACTGTTCTTTCTGTCGTTTGTTGTTCAAAGTTTCTTTGCATTGTTATGAAATTTTAACATAGACTGAAGTTTTGATAAGTCAAAGTATTCTGCGAATCATCAGCCTGTGGTTAATTATAAGCGAGAAAATATTATCTTATGTACTTGCTGTTGTTCAATATAGCTTTAAGTTTTAATATTAATTGTATTTTCAATTCTATTATTGAAATATTTTTTGGATGTTTCGTAAGTTCTTTGTAATTCCTTGAAATAATACATATTTGTTTTATATTTATAAAAAAAAAAAGAAAAAGGAAAAAAAAACACGAGAAATAAATTAAATAAAAGGGAGGAAATGTTTAAATTTGAAAACTAAACTATTCAATCTTAACTTAAATTTACTCTAAATGGAACCATTTGTCTAGTACTCCCAAAAGGATATAATTTTAATCATTGTACACTAGGGTGGAGCGAAAAAAATGAATTTTTGATTTTCGTAAACGGGTACCTTTTATTTACTGTGAATGAGGATAAGTAACAATTCTGTAAAATATTTCACTTTTGCGACATCATCTTTAGTCTGCGCATTTGGCCTAAAGTTTTGAAATTTTAGATTTTTTTTAGATTTTTCAAATTTTTTAAAAAAATATTGCAAATGATAAAACTAGTGACGGGTGGTTATTAAATGGAAGAAAAAGGTTTGAAATATACAAGAAATTTTTAAAATCATTTTAGATTATAATTTCAGTCTGCGCATTAAGCCCAAAGTTCATCAAATTTTCAGAAATTTCCGATATTTTCAATATTAGCAGAAATTTTATAATTCAATATTTCCTCTCAATATTTACTAAAAGTGCCTTCAAAACATTTTCTTAGTCATTTTGTTGTTTCTTTGAACTACTCAACTCTATGCTTGCTCATTGAAACTACCCAGGACTCACCACGAGGAAGTGGCCGCACTTTGGGTGCCACTCGCGCTCCCCTTGCTTCCAACCGATGAGAGCACACATTTACATTTCTTAGATAAATTGTTTCTTTGAGTAGGAAATTGTTTGCATTGGTTTTGATGGATGCACTATAAAGACAGGATAATAAAGGTGTAATGCGGAAACTGGAAGAAAAACTTAATAGACCTCTATAATGGAACATTTGCCAATTACATTTGAATGAGCTTAATTTGCGGCATTTTTTTTGCAAAAGCTAGATGGACCTACCAGTGGACCAAAGTGATTTTTGGGCCTGTTAGACGAAGCTAAACATGTTATACTTTCAAATCAGTTCAATATGAACCTATAGAATTTGTCATTGATCAGATTGATTTTGACAATAGAAATGGTTCAAGTACTGAGCAACAGTAACTTCATGAGATGAGCAAGGTAGTTTTGACTGGGAAAATATCCAAAAAAATGTGAAACAGAATAAGAAAGCTTTCCCTAGTCAGATGTTAACTACAGCAAGCAATCTTTAGACTATAATTTTTAAAAGAATTCATAACTTTCGCGGGTAAAAGTGTCCTTGCTCTTTTAGGATGAAGTACAGACGTTACTAATTTTGCTATGAATTCGTGTGAGATTTTAAAGATTATCTCTCCGGGAAGAAGCAGAACATTGTATTCACATCTATTCAAAACAATGTATACTTTTGCACCCAAGAAATATGCTGTTATCAAACGTATGTATGTTTGTTCCTTATACAAATCCAGTTTTCGTCTGATTTTCAACAAACTTGGCACAGAGGTTCCCTGATGCATTAGAATTCACATAGGCAGGGGTTATGAAATTTTAAAAAAATCCAATAAGCCCAAAATTCAATTCTTTTGTCTCAAAATCGCCATTTTCTTATAATTTTGAATAGATAGAGTAATAGAGATAAGACTTAAGGCACAAATTGATAAAATGCAACACATTTAAATAGGAGTATTTTCCTACAAAGATTACGATCAACAATGAATTATCCATTTAAGGCTCAACTATTTCTTTTTAGCATTAAATAAGTTTTTATATTCCCATGTGGATAGAATTCATTCAAATATTTTTTAGAGCTATGTTGTATTAATAAGCACCCGGGCAACGCCGGGAAATAATCTGGTTAGTTCATAAGCGAGAGCATATAAAGAAACTCGTTTTAAATCGTATTATAAACGCTCAATCTAGAAAACAAACAAGCAAACAAGTGAGAACGCTTCAGTTCCCAAAAAATAGACAAAAATCTATTTTCATACATTACATACATAAATCAAAAGTCAGTATACATCGATATGATTTTTTGCCATGATGTGGAAATTACAAAGCTACCTTTTACAGGTAATTTAACAACACAATATTTACAAAGATTATGGAAGCACAGAATTTAAATATGATTTCTAAATGCGCTCTTTTTAAACTGCCATTCAAGACTCAATCGGTTGAAAGATCTGTCGAATAGGTCACAAGCTCTTCAAAACTGGTATGTAATCACAGGAAAAGAAAAAAATTAGTAAAAACGAGGATATCTGACAGAAATATTTGATCAATTTACGACACAAAGGAACAATTTAACTGTGAAAGACGTATTTAAGAAATGTAAATATGTGCTTGCATTGGTTGGAAGGAAGTGTTCACGTGTAAGACTAGAAGTGCGGTCACCTCCTCGTGGTGAGTCCTGGGTAGTTCCACATGAGCTAGCGAAGAGTTTCAGGGTTCAAAGTAATAACAAAATGAATAAAAACAAGTTTGAAGACACTTCAAGTGAATATTGAGAGGAAATACTGAGTTAAAAAATGTCCAAAATATCAGAAATTTTGGGAAATTTGATGAACTTTGAGCGCAATGCACGAACTGAAATAATAATCTAAAATGGTTTTAAAAAATTCTTTGTATATTTCAAACCTTTTTCTTCCATTTAATAACCACCCGTCACTGGTTTTATCATTTGCAATATTTTTTAAAAAATTTTGAAAAATCCAAAAAAAATCAAAAATTTCAAAACTTTAGGCCAAATGCGCAGACTAAAGATGACGTCGCAAAAGTGAAATATTTTACAGAATTGTTACTTATCCTCATTCACAGTAAATGAAAGGTACCCGTTTACGAAAATCAAAAATTCATTTTTTTCGCTCCACCCTATTGTACACCTACCTACATAATAGTCCGTGCTTTTAATAACCTAAACAAATTATTAAATATATGTATTCAAAATAAATAAATTGTATTAGAATTTAAAATAAGAACTGCAGACAAAAACATATTGTTTTCTTCCATATAACCTGCAATTGCACATTTTTCTAATAACACATCCTGAAACTAAACACACAGAAATATGCAAGACCTACGAGTTTTTGTTAATATTATTATTACATCTTTCTCTTTTCTTTTTTTTCTTTAGAAAGGGGAAAAGGGTTACCTTTTTTTTCGAAATAAGTCCACTTATAGAGATACTGTATAATGCGGAATACAAGGTACAATACATTATAATTAACAATAAAGGTGACAAATATCATTCTCCCCTTGTTTTCTCAATTTACATTAAGAGGCTTTCTACTGCACAAGGTTTGCAATAAGTTCTTTTTTGCCGTTTTGTTTTATAATAAGTTTTGTACGAAATTCCAATTTCAATGTATTTTGTTTTTTTACTATCCCACATTTTTTTTCTCCTCAGTACAACTGTATTTTTACCTTTAAAGTAGAAAAGTAAACAGGTAAAATCAAATAGATGCTGCAATTTGAAAAAAATAATTTTAATATTCACTGACTGAAGATTTCAATAAAAATAGCCTAATATTTTTTGAATTTAAATTTGCTACATCGATTTAATGAGCAAAACTGCGTTACCCACAAATGCATAACTATATAAATATCTTAAAACTTGTGCGTGTATGTATTAATAAATGTATTGAAAAAAAAAGGACTCTGATTTGTTGTTTACACACTGTAAAAATCGTCGTACTATAGCAGTCTAATACAGCTAATTTCATAGTAATGAACTGCAAAAATTGCTAATTTTGCAGTCATAAACTGTAAAATGGCTAATTTTACAGTCTATGACTGTCCATTTTACAGTTTTATACTCGAACTTATGCTTCCAGTATTATACTGCACTTTTTACAGTATAATACAGCTAATTTCAATACAGTTAATTGTGGCTGCAGACACTTGTGGTAATAAACTGTAAAATTGCGCACTTTACAGTTTATTGCTATGCATTTTACAGCTTTAAACTGGAACCTCTGCTGCTAGTATTATACTGTAAAAACAATAGTTTATATTTTGCAGCGCAGATTAACACAAGAGACAGAATGCTTAAAAAAGTTCTAAGTACTATGAATTTTTCCCCAAACAGCTCATTTTTTTTTTTTCAGAAACGAAGCAAATAATATTTTTATTAAACTTGGCATTTATATACTATTCGCAGTAGGGTGTAAAATCAAATTATTTTATGACAGCACTTTAAACAAATGCAAAGATTAGGAATCATCAATTTAAAAATGAGGCAGCAACTTCTATGTACTATCTTTTAGAATCATTGTTCAAACTGTCTTAGAATGTTTTATGTAGTACATTTCTCTTCTGAAAGAGAAAAATGTTCTTTCTAGTTTTGCACTTGCATGAAAGTTACTTTCCTTACATTTGCGTTCATTTATTTTCTCTGATAATAGAATTTATCTGATGTATAGCGGCTGCATTAAAACGCTTTAACCTTTTAAGCCATTCGACAGTTAGAATATATTAAATTAGGATGTCCTTGGCTAAACATTTACGATAAAACTAATTACAAATACACACAAAAGGTGTTTTAGGTTTTACAATATCAATATTTAAAACACATTTCTAGAATTTAAGGACATTTAATTAAATAGTATTTTATCATTTTTATTAAGTTATTTTATAACAAAATAATTTTCTTTAAAGCCTAAGTAATATAATGTATTCAAAGTTAAGTATATGTAGTGATTAAAATGATAAGTCATTTAAAAAGTAGAGCTGCATTATCAATATTCAGTTTATATTTCATTATCAACAATGGTACCTTATAAATGTTTAAAATATGTTTCAGTATATAATTTTCAATATTTTTGTCACATTCTGTCTTAACAATATGCAATACACTTAGTTTAAAATTCTCCAAATCCGTATATTTCAAACTTATGTCTACTCCTTTTTTTTTTTTTTTTTCAATTTGAATTACGAGCCAAGATAATAAGTCTGCTACGCCATTAATATTAATCTATTAACCTATCAGATTCTTTTTTGAAATAAAAAATGAAAACCTAGTAATTTTCATTTTTTCGTTTTGAAAACGTTTTTAAATATAATCGTTAAGGAACTTAACGAAACATTTGATAGTGGTAGGCTTCCAACTTTTATCACGCGATAATCATATAAACTTTTATGAGCCCATAAAAATACTCATTAACGTTTGCTCTTTTGCATGTGCTAAAATTTCAATTTTTTTTCGGTCGTAACATTTTAGCATTTTTGGATAAATGTCGTGAAAACCTACCTTCAGAAAAAAAAAACATCCTACAAGGCATACGATGAGCAGATGTTAAACATTTCCTTGTTTTTTCATATGTATAAACTTGTATATTTCACTTTACTTCACCGGTAGATATAATACTAATACTGAATTCCTATTATTTACTCGAACTTCAACTAATCACATGCAAATATTTCAATGATCCAATAATTATAGTAAATTTCATCTAAAAAATTAAAAATGCATCCATTGCTATCTATAGCTTGATGGTTGCAAAAATTAATTTTATTTTAATTACTATAAAAATTACGAAACTTTTTCTATGAAAAATATTCCTGACGGAAAAAAAGAAGAAATACGTTA
>JAXGGA010015851.1:0-28054 GCA_038373865.1 Uloborus plumipes
TTCAAGCCGTTGATTGACAGATTCAATTATAACTCATCGGAGCACTGCGTTATCTTGATTTATGACTGTAGAAAGTGATAGCTGAAACCATTCTTTGCTAGAATTTAGAAATGGAACTCTGATATTTTCTACGAAAGGCATATTTGGAAATAACAGATTTTTCCTTATATATATTTTTGTCCCCATTATATAGGGTAAACCGACCAGTGAATGAACACTTCAGCAAAATTTCGTTTACAAAAATTAATAGCATCGCTAAAAACTGCGGCATTTGTCACACGACAGTAAAAACACTTTATGTGATATATTTAATATCTTTAAAAATATTGCGCTAATTTTATGGTTCTGGATCAGGTTTTTGGCCGGTTGAAAGGAGAAAAAGTGCCTTGGCCCAGTGAATGAACACCCCAAACAAACACAAACGCAGCATTTTCTAGCCATTTTCTTTTTAGAAATGTGTAAAATGACGTACCTACTGTTGATTCATCTAAGAAAAATGGTTTAAAACCTTACTTTTTAAAGAAAATTACGAGGTGCTTATTCACTGGTTTGTCTTCCCTATATGTTTATACAGCGTGAAGTTTCGGGGACATATTAGTACATAAATTAATCTTGTGAAGTTCTATTTATAAGCATATAAAAAAAGTGCACACATAGTCTAACAGTTATGAAATTGTATTAATGTTGTTTCATGTGTTCTTTAAATGTCATGAAGAATAACGAAGCTCATATTAAGAAAATATGATTATGCCTTTATTATTGCTATAAACTCACATATTTTCTAATTACGATTATACTTTTAAGATTTTGTAGTTGATTTGTTGTTGTTTCTGAAACCACTTGGGCACCCGAGCCCGAGTAGACACACCTGCCCGATTTAAGACGAAATAAGTACGCAGTTTTTATGAGCACTATTAAGATTGAAGTCCAGTTTAGCTCAATACACATGCCATAGGAGCCGTTTATAGAGAAAGCGGACATTCACGATACAAACACACAGAGACAGGACAAGACCAGGAGAGAGTGAAACTACATCCATGCCCAAGTTTGGATTCGAACTCGGGGCTTCGTCATCCCGGTCAGAATCCTCTGGCCATTTGACAAGGCGGCCGGGTGATTTATTTCTCTCTTTGTTCAACTGTTTTTTTTTTATATACACTGCAAAAAATAAACTGTTGTACAGTAATAAACTAAAATTAGTAATTTTACAGTTTATTTTTGTGCTTTTTGCAGTTTTAAACTCTAACCTCGGCTGCCAGTGTAAAAGACAGCTTATTTTTTGCAGTGTATAAAGAAAGTTTTAAAAAACAATTAATTTTATTTTTTGCAGTGCAGCTCAAGTTACAGACTATTAAAATATTCCGGCTGCCAATGTAAAAGACAGCTGATTTTTTGCAGTGCAGCTCAAGTTACAGACTATTAAAATATTCCGGCTGCCAATGTAAAAGACAGCTTATTTTTTGTAGTGCAGCTCAAGTTACAGACTATTAAAATATTCCGGCTGCCAATGTAAAAGACAGCTTATTTTTTGCAGTGCAGCTCAAGTTACAGACTATTAAAATATTCCGACTGCCAATGTAAAAGACAGCTTATTTTTTGCAGTGCAGCTCAAGTTACAGACTATTAAAATATTCCGGCTGCCAATGTAAAAGACAGCTTATTTTTTGCAGTGCAGCTCAAGTTACAGACTATTAAAATATTCCGGCTGCCAATGTAAAAGACAGCTTATTTTTTGCAGTGTGTGAAGAAAGTTTTAAAAAACAATTAATTTTATTTTTTGCGAAGTTACAGACTATTAAAATATCCCGGGTGCCAATGTAAAAGACAGCTTATTTTTTGCAGTGTGTGAAAAAAGTTTTAAAAAACAATTAATTTTATTTTTTGCAGTGCAGCTCAAGTTACAGACTATTAAAAAATCCCGGCTGCCAATGTAAAAGACAGCTTCTTTTTTGCAGTGCAGCCCAAGTTAAAGACTATTAAATTATCCCGGCTGCCAGTGTAAAAGACAGCTTATTTTTTGCAGTGTGTAAAGAAAGTTTTAAAAAACAATTAATTTTATTTTTTGCAGTGCAGCTGAAGTTACAGACTATTAAAATATCCCGGCTGCCAATGTAAAAGACAGCTTCTTTTTTGCAGTGCAGCCCAAGTTAAAGACTATTAAATTATCCCGGCTGCCAGTGTAAAAGACAGCTTCTTTTTTGCAGTGTGTAAAGAAAGTTTTAAAAAACAATTAATTTTATTTTTTGCAGTGCAGCTGAAGTTACAGACTATTAAAATATCCCGGGTGCCAATGTAAAAGACAGCTTATTTTTTGCAGTGTGTGAAAAAAGTTTTAAAAAACAATTAATTTTATTTTTTGCAGTGCAGCTCAAATTACAGACTATTAAAATATCCCGGCTGCCAATGTAAAAGACAGCTTCTTTTTTGCAGTGCAGCCCAAGTTAAAGACTATTAAATTATCCCGGCTGCCAGTGTAAAAGACAGCTTCTTTTTTGCAGTGTGTAAAGAAAGTTTTAAAAAACAATTAATTTTATTTTTTGCAGTGCAGCTGAAGTTACAGACTATTAAAATATCCCAGGTGCCAATGTAAAAGACAGCTTATTTTTTGCAGTGTGTGAAGAAAGTTTTAAAAAACAATTAATTTTATTTTTTGCAGTGCAGCTCAAGTTACAGACTATTAAATTATCCCGGCTGCCAGTGCAAAAGACAGCTTATTTTTTGCAGTGTATAAAAAAAGTTTTAAAAAACAATTAATTTTATTTTTTGCAGTGCAGCTCAGGTTAAAGACTATTAAATTATCCATAATTGCGTTTCATCTATTCAAACCAGGGTAGATCTCTATCTATAGGAATGAACAATATGTAGTTTAGCCTTTCGTATTAATAATAGCATTAAATATGTTAATTTTATAATTGCAACGAACGTGATATTTATCTTTTATTTAGAGTTACATACAAATAACTGAAACACTTATAATACATCAATATGTAACACCATTTCGGCTTTAGTATTAATAATAGTATTAAATGTATTATTTTTCTATATGCAAAGAACGTAAATTTTATCTTTTATTCAGATTTACAGACACACATACTGAAACACTTAGAATGAACATACACACAAACTGAAGCAGTTAAAATAAATCAACCTGTAGTATAGTTTTTAGCCTTTAACTTAATAATAGCCTTTAGAATTAATAATAGTATTAAATATTACTTTTATATTTGTAAAGAATGAGTTTTATCTCTTAGTCAGAGTTACATACATACATGCATACGTACAGCCAAACCCACATGTGAAACAAATAAAAGCGTATTAAAAATTGCAGCTGACATTAAATTATATGTAGATAAACTAGTTACAAAACAACACCAAACTGCGACATGAAACTTCATTCCTTTCCACTGAATTTAAATCGGCGTTGAAAAGGCTCTCCGCTCTGTTTTACGATATTGGCACCCCATTCCTGTGACAAAACCCAGTTACGAGGAATATTGACTTCGCAGTTACTCCGGATAAGTAGATAGTTGTGAATATTATTGGGGAGAAGGTGACACCCAAATATTGATCGCCTGCTAGTTAGTGGCAGATGTACGATTATGGTTACAGAACATTCCGTTTCGCTATGATATTTGAGGTGAAAACTTCGTATACCGCAAAACTGTACTGTCGCGCATTTTATCGTATTTTGGGGAGGCGAATAAAGTATCTTTGCGTGGAAACATGCCTTATGTCGTTTAACAGTCTGAATAACATCCGGGGAGGATTGAATGCAGAATGCAAAAACTGAGGTTGTTAGATAAAGTACAGGTAAGTAGATATTTATGAATATCATAGGGAGAGAAGACACCTAAATATGGATCACCTGCTAGCTAGAGGCAGATGCACGCTTGTGAACCACAGAACATTCTGTTTCGATATGACATTAGAGGTGGAAACTTTGTGTACTACAAAATTGTACTGCCACGTATTTTATCGTATTTGCAGGAGTGAATGAAGTATCTTTCTAGAGCAATACGCCTTGGATCGTTTAAAATTACATATAAATAAACTATCGAAATAATTAAGCCCAAAACACAAAAACTCAGGAGAATGGTTAACCCGTTACCGCCCAGTGATATATTTATATACTACACTGCAACCTTTCTTGACAACAGCATCGTGACGTCAGCGTGACGTTTGCCTATGAAAAACGAGCTAGATAAAACGTCACAGCCTACTTGGCGAATTAGATGAGATCGCTGACTGCTTGTGAGCTTTTATTGGCTCCGCCCGTAGTGACGCTCAGTGTCAAGTTAAGTTGCATTTTAGTATAGATTACCTCTTTCCAGACCCCTCACTGAAAACAATAACTTTTTATCAATTCTTACTCTTTTTGACTGGTTTCCTTACACTGGTGGCTACACCTCTAAAAAACTTTTGAACCTTTCTTTTCCCTGTCAGTCTAGCAGGCAACGTCTAAAGTTTGTCACGTTGCAGATTCATAGAGCAGTTTTCAATGCTGGATACAACGGATTTTTTCAAAAAAGTATACTGTAATTTTCTTTAGCTGGTTTTAATTTAACAAAAACTTTATTCTTAATTTACAAAACCGACATCTTCAAAGATAATATCTGTACCTCAGAACCAGACTAACGTAAGTCCATTTTCGTCATTTTTCAGTAGAGGAGAAAAACGATGTATTCGACAATCGTTTTTCCCCTCTACCGAAAAATGACGAAAATGGACTTACGTTAGTCTGGTTCTGAGGTACAGATATTAGAGGAAAGTGACCTATTTTTTTACTACCAGAAACGCACATCTATCTATTTACTGATTATCTATCATTTCAACTACAAAATACTGTGAGGGCCCTGCTCCACATCAGCGTAAAACGCGACCGAAACTGAAGGCAGCAACCGAAAATCCGGGTATTCGCCCAAAATGTCGCGGGCCAAAATGTCGCCCGAAAAAAATGTCGCGGGCCAAAATGTCGCGGGTTAAAATGTCGCCAGTCCAAAATGTCGCGGAAAAAAATGTCGCCGGTCCAAAATGTCGCGGGTAAAAATGTCGTCGGTCCAAAATGTCGCAGGTCCGAAATGTCGCCGGTCCAAAATGTCGCCGGGAAAAAATGTCGCCGGTCCAAAATGTGGCCCAAAAATGTCGCCGGCCAAAATGTCACCAGTCCACAAAATATCGCCAGTCCAAATGTCATCAGACAAAAATGTAGAAGGTCCGATATTAAAACACTTTGTCCCAAAAATTAAAACAAACGAAAAGGTTTTTTTTTCACCAAATTAGCAAAAGATTGTTAATTGCAGTTGATGAACGTGTGCGTTAACAATAGCATGAACTAAAATTTTTGAAAAATACTGTAAAAAATTTACCCTTTCTGCTTGTAACTGTTTCGAGCGTTTTCCAAGAAACAAATAGTTTTTAAATAAGCGTACGTCATTTATTTACAATAGCTTATTTCACCCTGACTCGCTATCTACCTACTTTAAAACGAATAGATTAGCAGCTCAAGACAAGTTTAATTAATATCGAAAAGAAAATTTAAGTTTTAAGAAAGAAGTTGAAGAACAATGAAATGAATAAAACAGATATACAATGTTTGAAACTTGGCTTTGTTAAAATTTCTTACATGATGGAAAGCAAGTCTATATTATTTAATAATAGAGATGTTTTTATTTTCTTCTACATATAATGTGTAAAAGAAAGTATTGGATCAGTGAAAAATTGTCAATTTGGAAGAATTTACACGCTCTGACATGTGCTGAATTCAATTTTACCGTTTATTTTTTAAAGGAAAATTTGTAAGTGTGTATCTGCGTGACCCATTTTTTGGGGGCGACTCTACCTCAAAACTTACTGCATGAATTAGAATAAAATTTGGTACATACATGTACCAATATGTGATTCAGTGTTGATTGGTTTTTGCCGCTAATTCTTCCAAGGGAGTTTTTACATACAAGAATGTAATGAAACGTTTTCAGCATAGCGTGATTACTCTGTCTGAGGAAGGTTCAGTCTAGGGCTGCGACATCGATGTCCATGTTTTGGAAACATCGATGTTTTTGGAAGAACATCGATATTTTTACCATCGATGTTTGAGAGCCGATGTTTTTTCAACATCGATGTTTTGAGTTTGATGTTGCTTTCGATGTCGATGTTTTATAATCCAGCAAAGAAAGCCAAAGAAAAATATACGATAAGCATACTCATTAAAAAGTTTTCACGTTTGATCAAAAGTTGCAATATTAACCTTATTTGGGAAAAAAATCTATAATTATTAGCAATGCTTTATTTTCGATGTTTCTGAAACATTTCAAATTTGCTTTCACCTTTTTCTTCATCTTTTAATTGTTGTTTCGCATTCAGTGTTTTTCGATGTCCTTTTTACATTTCAACAAAAAATAACAAAAATATGCGATAAGATAGATTCATATTTCTCTAACCACTAGTTGCAATTAAAGTTTTTTTTTAATAACTAGGGATGATTTAGTCAATGATTTTTAAACATCGTTGTTTTGCATTTAATTTCTTTTTTTCGATGATGTTTTAGATTTCAGCAAAAAAAAAAAAGTTTTATAAAAATATGCGACACAAAAGTAAAAAAGTTAATTAACAGTTGCAGTATATATCTCGCTGAAAAAAGTTTTCTTAACTTACATCATTATCTTACGGTTAACCCTTTCACTACCAATTTTTTACGGAAAAAATAAGTACTTACTACATCAATTACAAACACAATGAAATATCGATAAAATTCTGGAAAAGAAAGAAAATTACACCGAATTGCCAGCGACATCAAGGATTACCAGCGGGACATACATTCACAATAATATAAAGCATATTTAGCCCCTAGGGTCATTTGAAACTGCCTGCGGGACATATATGTCCTGCTGGTAGAGAAAGGGTTAATGTTTTTCTAGGAGACAAAAGATGTATCTAATTGAGTGATATAAAGAGGAGCTTGTAATGGGGAGTAACTGATTAATAACTACATTAAAATATGTAAGAAATGAAGAAAAACTGATTGATGTCTTGAAACATCGATGTTGGAAAACATCGATGTTTTTTTTGTCGATGTATCAATACCATTGATGTCCTTATTTTCCAACATCGATGTCTTAAAACATCGATGTTTTGCCTTCGATGTCGCACCCCTATTTCAGACGAAATCAAATAAAAAATTGGCCCATAGGAAGTGCTCAGACGATACGCCATAGCATCGATGAAGCAAAGCAATTGAACTTTTTATTTTTCATTGTGAGAGTGATTTATATCAAGAAGTAATGCAAGTATTCAGAAAACATTTTGGTTGTAGAGTGGTCTTAAAGGGCGAGATGCTTTTTCATTTCTGGCGTTAATCAGCTCATGGCACTGTACCTTCGTTACAATCAGTATTTAAATGTGGAGTTGAATATGATACCATTTTTCCTCTTGACATTTCACCTCCCCTTCCATCACCCAGTTGTTACAAAGAAAGCAATAATTCCATGAACGAGCAGGCCCTGTTCTGTTCTCCAATGCGTCCCTAATTTGATTTCAAACGTCCCCAACCTACTCTTAAAGAAAATGTTCTAGAAGAAAACTGTCTGCTGCGTGGTGATTAAACGGTATTCCGTTTTCGCAAAAGGAAAAAAAAAAGCCTTTACAGCAAATGTATTTGTTTAATTTCTATGCGTGATAAGAAAAAAAAAGAAATAATCCTAAATATAGTTTAAAAAAACTAGAAAATACGCTTTTAGAGTAAATCAAATTCAAAAGAAGATTTTCAAAAGTGTTGAATATCCGCAAAGTTTGCTTGCACTTATAATATGCATTTTGTGGACGATCGATGGGTAAATCAGAATTAATAGCAAATGCACTTATTATACATCAACATGCAATATAGTTTAGCCTTTAGTATTAATAATGGTAGTATTAATATGTATTACTTTTACGTTTATAAAGAACGCGAATTTTATCTTTTATTCAGAGTTACATGCATACATACAAACAAACAAACAAACCCACATGTGAAACTAATAGAAGCTTATTAAAAGGAAGAAATTTAGCGTCCCTGGGCCCTCAGTACAGCACCAAAAAAACTATATCATTAATTCGGTACTGAAATAATTTAAGCTTTAGAAGAAATCAATTTAGGTACAGTCATAGAAAAAAAAACGAAACACTCGCTCTTATCCGAAGACTATTAACACTAGAGACACGTGTAATATGTTATTTTTTCAGGAATAATGTGTTCTATAAATTTCTATTGGTAAATTGTTGTTAAGGGGTCGTCTTCATATAAAAATCGGCATCAACTTTAAAATTTTCTATGAAAACCCCCCTTTTTTATCGCATATTTGTGATCAGCAACATCATTTAACTTTGTATACCAAATCGTTTTAAATTTGCTCCAGCCGTTGCTTCACAATTGAACTGAGAAAAAACCGTCCCGTAATGTTAAAAATATTTTTTATACTTGAGCATATAATACCTAAACCACGATAGGTAAGGCAAAGTTTGTTTTTTTATATCAAAGTATGAACCAACCCAACAATAAAAACGTCATTGACTTCCTCTCAGATAAAATTTTGAATTTTTTATGAATTTTGAAATTAATATTTGAAAAAATGATGATCTGGAACCATATAATATTTTGATGGAGAAACAATCTAGAAGGGGTTTCAAAGGAGAATCCAAAATGGGAGCTCAAAATATCTAGTAGTTTTTGAGATATGCTAAGAGATCCACTTTTAGGGACCATATACAACTGTGCAAACTGAAATAATAGCAGGGAATTTCTATGCAAAGAAAGAGGAATATGCTTATCCACCAGTTGCAGAACATGCTCAGCGTTTTTATATAGTATTTAGTTTTCAACAGTTATAATATGTTGAAAGCGAAACGTTAATAAAACTGCTGAGTATATTTTAAAACTGGTAGACAATCATATTTTTTGTCCATTAGTCAGAAGTCTGCATTCATGCAACATGTAGCAATTCAGAAAACTTTTTACGTGGACACTTGATTTTCATGGAAAACTGTGGTGTCTCGGAAGGTTATTTGGAATAATTTGTGAAGATTACTGTGTTAGGATTGGCAAAAATGTTAAAACCGGGGCTCAGAATTTAAGAAAAAGTCTAGTTTATATAAATACAAGAGGTTGCTTTTAAGTTGTAAACCCTCTCTCCAAAAGGTGTGTGCTGCAACGGTTAGTGGGTAGCTAAAAATTAAAAATATGCATCCATCTTTGTTTAATCAAAAAGATAGAATGTTGCGTTTTTCCCTTGAACTCTACACAGTAGGGTTTTCTCTTCCAAATTTCAAAAAAATATTATAACTTTAACAAAACCCGAGAATTTTTATTTAATTACGAAAAGCAAACGTATTATTGCGAGTAGCTTTAGGTAATTTAATGGAAAAAATATGATTTGTCTACTCTTTGTAAATTTCGACCTTGAAAGTAGCCTTTTAAATGTGGTGGTGGTCCCTAAATCTTTGGTCGGTCATAACTTTTGTTCTACTGGTCCTAAAGTGATGCCGCTTGGTACCCAGCGTATTTTTGGCCCTCCGCACCTAATTATGTAACCAAATGTAGGGGTTCCCATTTGAAAATTCAGACTTTGAGTTCATTTCACTTTGTATATAGCCCCTGATCAAAATTTTACTCACATAGTTTTAAAGAAGACTTTAATCCATGTCAGAAGACATCTTTCTTTTGTTCTTGGCAACTATAGCAGCCGAATAATTCAGAGTGTTTCGTTTTTTTTTCTATGACTGTACATCTTTGTTAATAAATTAAGCTAATTTTCTAAACTGCTACGTTTAAAAGAAAGTTACTAAACAGGTGTGTTTATCATACCGTGATAAGCTTATTAGTAAACTTGAGCTACATAATTAAGCTGCATTGAATTTGTGAATTACTGGCTACATTAAATCTGTACTATGCACTTAGCGTCATTTTGGAACGGCTATGTTTTGGACTGGTGACATTTCGGACCGGCGACATTTTTGACCGGCGACATTTTGGCTCGGCGACATTTTGGGCACGCGACATTTTGGCCCGGCGACATTTTTGACCGGCGACATTTTGAGCAAGCGACATTTTGGACACGCGACATTTTGGATCGGCGACATTTTGGCCCGCGATATTTTGGCCCGCAACATTTTGGCTCGGCGACATTTTGGCCGCGACATTTTGGCCCGCGACATTTCGGCCGCGACATTTTGACCCCAAACCGAAAATCCGGGTAACTTCCACAGGAACACTATATAATCCATTTTACGTTTCTGCTTTATTTTTTTGCTTAACGTCAATGTGGAGCAGGGCCCTAAGTGAATAAACTTTATCTTTACTATATGTATGAAGTATAAAGTGTAATTTAAAAAGATTTTTCAAAAATTTTCATTTTAAAATAATTTAAACGCTAACGGATTAATTAAACGATGCACAGGAAAAAATAAACTTGTTTTCACAGTATAATACTAGCAGCAAAGGTTCCAGTTTAAAAACAATTCATTTTTGCTGTTTTTTACTTTAGTTTGTTCAGTAGAGTTAGCTTGTTTTATTTGGAAATTATTCTTGAAAACGTGCTCTATATAATAGGTTGAAAAATTAGTGCGCACTTTAATTTTCTTTAAATCAAAAGTTTTTATGATGAACAAACACAATCAAGCTTCTATTAATAAAAACATTAAATTACTAATATCTGTATTTTTAAAGGTGGAAGTTGCAGCTTATTTTGAATATAAAATGTTGCCTGGCGTCAATCTATATATATAAAATTCTCGTGTCACAGTTTTCGTTGCCATACTCCTCCGAAACGGCTTGACCGATTTTGATGAAATTTTTTGTGCTTATCCAGTATCTATGAGAATTGGCCAACATCTATTTTTCATCCCCCTAAATGTTAGGGGTAGTCCACTCCTAAATTTTTTTTGTTCGCACATAACATCTGATCTACTGAACTAAAACAATATGTGTTATCGTAAATCCTTACTTCAATGAGCGACCCGATGGTCAAGTGGTTAGGCGCGTCAGGTTGAAGTTCCTGATGGAATGAGATCGATACCAGGTCCGCAAGGGTTTTTTCGAACAGCTGCATGTTTTTTTTTTTTTTTTTGAATGATTTTAATGATTGTAATGTCCTTATGCAGGTACATCCCCTCATGGGGATCTACCCCATATTTTTTTATAGTACAAAATGACAGTTTTGGTCGAATCTTTGTTAAAATTGGCAATGGGGTCCTTCGATGCTGTAGAATTTTCTTATGGACGTTTGTGCCATTTTTGGGGGCTTTGAATCGATTGTGGCAATAAATGGTTTTTGATTTGCGGCACTTATATTATTTTTTCAAAAATTATATACACTATCAATTATATTATGTTAATTTTTGTACCTTTATAAAATTCTGTATTTTATATCTTGCATTTACGTCAAATTCAAGGTAAAATTAAAAGTCAAAAATTCTGAAGAAGATAAATATATGTTAAAAATTAAAGTAACTATTTTTGTGATTTTCATATTGGTTGTGACCAAAAAACATCATTACAAACAAATAAAATGTATCAAACACCATGAGTGTTGAGTTATTAGGCAAAATCTGCTGTATAAAGTTTTTTTTCACTGCTAGAGGGGGGGGGGTATGAACGACCATTAAAGTGACACATTTTTTTTAAAAAATAAAGGTGGGATCTCCAATTATCTTGCTTCGTAATTTGAACTGTGCAACAGTACGCGATTAGTTATTCAAAAATTAATGAAAAACGTGATCGAAGCCAGGGTTTCAACTGGCAAGTTCAGAGGTGAAAATATACTCATACCACGGATTCCTATTATACCTACAGATGTGCCAATTCAATTCAAACGTATTCAGTTTCCGATTAGATTGGCATTTGCAATGACTACCAACAAATCCCAAGGTCAAACGATGTCTGTTTGTGGCTTAGATTTGAGAACACCATGTTTTTCACACGGACAATTATACGTGGCATGCTCTCGAGTGGGTAAACCATCCAGTTTGTTTGTGTTAGCTAAAGATGGACTAACAAAAAATATTGTTCACGCTATAGCATTAAGAGATTGATATTGTTTAATAGTGTTACTGTCGTAATTGTTTAATTAATGATATATAATTTTAAGGAATAAATTATAATAACTTAAAAATAATGTTTGTCTTTTGTTATTTTTATATTCCCGCATCGTTCACAGCGCTCCATGCTTATTTCACGCATATACCACATTCTTACATACATACAATATACACATTCTACCATACATACATACATACTTACAATAAGTAAGCTATTTTTGTCAACACTAGAAATTACTAGGATATTATTTACATGGCAAAACAACGTTTGCCGGGTCAACTAGTAATATATAAAAATCTGGTATGGACCCCACACTACTTCCTTTTACGTGTAAATTTCTTAGTAGTTGCCTTAGGTGTTAAAAAAAGTACTTGGAGTGAGCAAAGTAACAATTCAAATATTTACTCCCCTAATCTGCCACGAAACAATGCAAAAAATATTTTACAATGGTTAATTTTCTAAATACTGCTGATTTTAATATCATTCAGTGAATTTTTCGTAAAATATCGCCAATAGCACCAAGTTGAACCCAAATTTAAAAAATAATCTTTTCGCCAAATTTGTCGCCAAGTTGGCGTCAAACACTTGGCGACCAAAAGCTTGGCGACATATCGCCAAGTGGTCGCGCCAATTCATATCACTTGAGTCTGCATTGAAATTA
Organism: Uloborus plumipes; assembly: GCA_038373865.1. NCBI lineage: Eukaryota > Metazoa > Arthropoda > Arachnida > Araneae > Uloboridae > Uloborus > Uloborus plumipes. The sequence goes on from JAXGGA010015851.1 coordinate 12,729, forward strand.
ACACTGATTTACCCCAAAAAAGGGGTAAAACACCCCCTTGGGAACATTCAAATGCAACCACAAGAGGAGGTGCACAACTAGACCATCCTCAGAGCCTACATACCAAGCTAGAAGCTTCTACGGCATATAGTTTTTGAGTTATGCTACCCACATACATACATACTCACATACGTATATACAGACGTCACGAGAAAACTCGTCGTAATTAACTCGGGGGTGGTTGAAAAGGATTTTTCGGCTGCTTATATGTTGGTAGGCACATATGCACGTGCTGACAGGTCGAAAAAACTACGGAACATTCATTCGGGGGTGAGCAAAATAAAAATTTAGACCCGAATTTGAGTGATTTTTTTTTCGCGATCACAATACTTCCTTTACTACGTAAAAGGAAGTAAAAATGGCAAGGTAAAAAAAAACATTCTTTGTAAATCTTTTTCGTAATTTTTTTTAATCATTTGTTTTACTCAACCTTTCCCTACTTGGGTAAAATAACAAAGATTTTCGGTTATGTTGTTGCATTTTTTAGAGAAAGTATTAACAGTACAGGAAGAACACAAAATAACTTAACAAACAGAACATCTTTCATGCAGGAGCTTGTTTCATGTAATGTAGTTTAGATCCCTGGTTTGCCTTGGATCTAGTTAACGTAAGAAACAAGCAATCTGCTTTTTTATAGACGAAAAACAAAGGAAAACACAAAACAAAAACTCTGGAAAAAATCAGCGCAATAGAAATAAAGGAAATTAAAAAAAGAGAAAACTCAATTTTCTTCTTAACATCACCGTCATTCTACTACAAAAAGCATTCCTTACATACTACACTATATTAAAGTAACCAGTAAAACTTTCTTTTAAATGTCCAAAATATTGCTTTAAGAAATCGATTTTTTTTTACTCAACCACAAAAGAATATTAACTTTCATTATTCAAGAAAAAATCAATATAATCCCCTTTGTCTAAATGTTTTTTTAAATATTTTTCGCATGTCTTATAAAAAACATAGGAAAGACAACACTGCTGTTAAAACGTTAAAAATGTTGAAGATGAACCTGCAAAACTTTTCAGAACAAAAAATTATGAATTCATGTTTTTTTCCGTCGGTGTTTATGCTCCTTTAGCTCATACTTTTATGTTCCCTCCTCGTGTTAACTGTTAGCTATAGACAAGCTGAATTAAAAGTTAAAAAAAAATTAAATAAAATGAGTCATAGTCATATGGCATACAAGCATAAAAACTCAAGAAACTATTTTTAGGTTTTAAATATTATATATATATAGATAGATAGATAGATAGATATGAATATGGAAATAATATAAATTAGCTCTATATATGTTGAAAATGTGCAAGTTGGAATAAAAAAAACTAACAGGATATGAAGAATTGAAAATATCAAAAACATTTGAAGTTGTAAAAACGTTGGAAAAGTTTGAGAAACATTTGAAAATTTGAAAAAAATTGAAGCTAATGTGCTTCAAAAAAATTTTGCTTTGAACTTCTTTGTTCTTACCGCGCAGGTTTTTTTACATTGTTCCTAAAATTGCATTAATTTTATTTTTATTAGCGCCATGAGAAAGATGAATTTTTTGGTTTTCTTTCAGATAAGGTTCAAAAATGAACTTCTACAATCTAGGTAAAAATCTCAACAGAATTTGTCAGAAATTTACTTGCGCACCACACTGAAATTATTATCTTAAACACACAAAAATGACAGCATGTGTAAAGAACAAAAAGTAACTATAGTACACCATTATGGCAATTCTTTGCGACTGCATTCTTACGACCTTTTTTAAGCTCTGCTACTGTAACCCATTTAGAGCAGTTATTTTGTTAGTTAAATTAGAAAGTATGAGTTTTTGAAGCTGCTTGTTCAGAATTTATTTCAACCAAAAATCCAGTCTTGTCACAAGCTAATGAGCTTAAACTCACATCAATAGTAGCATGTATTAAAATCAAAAAGTACTTTACGCTTCAAATTTTCAGGAATAGTGTGATAAATATTCTGCAAGTTTAGTTTAAACATGTTTATACAAAACAACGCTAGTATTTTGTAGTCCTTTATTTGAATCATCCTAGATTCTCAAGATTTGGATCTCTGGATTTAAAAATTTGCATATGTTAGTTTTAGACGCATTTGTGTGACCTTCTGTAAAATTGCATCAAAATTGAAAGTGGTCGGGTCTGGACGATTTGAAAAGTAGGTTATTAGTTGGCGAAAAATGACTCAAAACTGGTCATGGAGGAAAAAATTGGCAGTTTATGCCGTTATGATTTATATTCGAATAAAATAGTATTTATTTGGAAAGAAATTTAAAACCAGGATTTAAAGTTATTGGGTTTCTTTAATACAGGGTGTGCAGCAAAAAACTCCCGGATTTCAAAATTGAATATCTTGAAGACAAATGACGATTTTGGAATAAAACACACGGTCTGTTTATTGAGAAAGCCGTGCAAATTATGTGCAGAATTTTGGAAAATTAGTTACAAATGTAGCATTAGAAGCTGTAATTGCAAAATGCGTTCCTATAAATAGTATTGTGAGGACTGGTAGCGCTTTCATACTTTGAAACGTGAAAGGGGTTTAAATGAACTATACTATTGAAAAATAAGTGTCCCTAACAGTGGAGTTTCACAGGTTGAACCTCAGTATACTGTCTTTGGGAGTTTCTTGTTACCTTAAGACAGTGGCCTAACTTATGGAAATTCCTGCAAAAAACTGCTTTCTCTTCAATAGTAGAATTTGTTTCAACCACCTTTTATGCTTCAAAGCTAGAAATAATCATTCCAGCCTTCACAGCACCATTTATAGGTACTCGTACTGCAATTACAAGATCCAGCGCCACCTACTCCCACATTTTGTAACTAACTTTTCAAAATTTTGTACATGATTTTTGCGACTTTCACCATGAACATTCCATTTGTTTCATTCCAGAATCTTCATTTGTTTGCAAGTTATTCAATTTTGAAATCAGGGAGTCTTTGTTAGACACCATGTACTTACGGCAATACAGAAAAGCTATAGGGGCGTGAATGTTGAATCTGAAGTTTAATAATCTCAAACTTCACTACTTACAAACTATGCACAAAAAGGGCAGGTCATTTTTTCTATACCGTAAAATGGGGTGTATAGGAACAGCGGGGTCAATCGGAACAAAACTTCCCGACCGTACAAAGAAATTCTTTATAAATAAACTATTGGGTATATTTCGCCGTGAATTTTTTTTCTGTAAGGTAAGATCATAGGAAGTGGGAAAAAATAACTTTTGTCAATCTGGAAACGCTATTGGCTTCTTAGGAGGGCTACACGTGGAACGCTAGAAAACATCACATTTCCATAGACTGCAAAACTTCATATGCAAGAACAAACCTTCTTATATTTAAAAACTAAGAGTGGTATGTTTCAATTATACATGTATCTGAACAACAGAATACCGCATTAGAATTTACATTTTTTATAAATTGTGTCATAAAAATAAAGAATTCTGAAAAATGCCATGGAAAAAAAAAATTGAGGGGTGAATCGGAACACTTAGTTCTGTTGTTCCAATTCAAACTTATTTGAAGGAAACTGTTTCAAAAACCAAGATTCTAACCCCAATTCTTCTAATCATGACAAGGACAAGGATTTATTACTGTTTATCCCTTCTTGTGAGCAACTAGATCTTAGAATGACAAACAGTTGCAGATTTCAAAAGATTTTTTCCCCAGGAGACTTTTTTTTACTTAAAATACGAGGGGAAAGTTACATAGCCTTTATGCAGTAAAAGTTCAGCACACAGACAGTGATGAATAAGCGAAAAATCTTTCTGACAATCTCCGAAACCCAGAGAGTTTAAGAAACTAAAGAAAAGGCAGAGTTTATCCCAGGAGATGTTATGAAAAAACTTAAGCCAAGTTACAATTGCTAGTTTTAAGGACAGGTACATATTTGTGGACGACATGAGTGACTTTCATTCATGTTAAATCTTTGTATTTCAATTCAAAAGCATTTCTTAACATTACTTTTCATTTTTCATAAGTTCAAAATTATTTTAAATTTTGACAAATTATACACGTTTACTGGTATTGAAATTATGCATTTATTTAACAGTAATTATCTGTTCTTATTCTCCCCATCAATAGTACTCATGTTTCTGAGACCTATTACAGGTTAAATTGAAAAAAATGAAAATTTTAGCATGTGTTCCGATTGACCCCTATCAGCGGGGTGATTCGGAACACCCATAATTTCCTATATATTTTCATAATAAATGTTCAAAATGCTTTGTCTTCGCTTGGAATATCAAAAGTAAAGCAAGACCGAAGTTTTTACCCAAAAAATCAAATTAAAAAAAATCTTTTAACTGCTTTTTTTACAATCAAAGCTGAAAAGTGTTTCGATTAACCCCATTTTACGGTACTCTAAAATATTTATAATACTTACGCTGAAAAATCCTTGTTAAACTATTGCATAAACTTTGCGATTTTAAATGCTATTCTTACCTGTTCTTTTCCCCCACAATACTGTTAAAAGTGCTCTGAGTTTTTTAGTACATTTTCTCCTCTTCAAAAAGATACTTCCTAATTACACCACAAGCATTCGTTTTTTAATCGTCGTTGCATTACGTTGCTCACTTCTGAAAAAAGGGACTTATTACAAAAAAGCTCAGCTGCAATGTAGGTTTTTTCCCCTTAAAAGAAACCTCAAACAATATTTAATCTCCTTTCTTCTTCTGTACAGTATAAGAATAAAAAACCTATTTGGTTTAAAAAAAATTGAAAAATATTAATTGCAGATCTTTTTAAGACAGTTTTTGTGAAATAAATATACCTTAAAAAAATTTCAGACAGTTTAATTCGGTTATGTTAACTTACACACATTTTAATGCTGTTAATGAAAGAAAAAAAACATCTTTAACTTCAAAAAAAGAAAAGAAAGATAATCGCGTTGTCAACTTTCGATATGTGCCTTAATTAAAAACAACATCTTAATACTTTGAGCTTTGAACTTATTTTTCAACAATAACTTTTTAAAACTGACTTTAGATCTTCATGCGTTTAAATAGTGATTATAGTACATTCTTAAACTCAATATCTAGAACCGTTAGAAATTCTCCACAAATTTGGAATCATAGCTAGCACTAAAATTAGAAAATTCATATCTTTCAGTGCTTTGAGAAGAAATTATAATGTCACAACACTTTATAAAATTGAATCATTAATGCAACGTTAATTGATTTTTCTATATGATTCCAACAGATTACTAAGATTATCAGTCACCAAATCATAAGTCAAAAATAAATTAAGTATTAAGGTGGGCAGAACTGCTAATAAACATGAATAAATTAGCTATTTACTATATTAATTAGCTGCCTTAGGAATTACTTGATTTATTTATTTAATACATTTTAATACAAAGAAATGCTTCATGTAAATAAATGTTAGGATGTTAAAAAACGAAATGCATTTATATTTCACAAAAGACGCAAAATAGATGATCACTGTGGATTTTGTATTGACAGAAAATAAAAACACAATCACTGTAGTTAAAAAGGCTATTTTTTGGCTGAATATTCCGCAAGAATTCGGACCGAATATTCGGCAAAATATGGTACTCAGAGGATCTCTATACTTCAATCATTACATCAAAGAATTTTGTTAGCATTTATCCATTCTTCTAAAACGTAGCTCATTCAAATAGATTCTAATGAAATTCCAGTTGCAGAAACAGCATAAGCAATAGAGTTTCCCCACTTCTTATGGAGAGAAAATGCGTTAGCAAGAAATCGCCATTTATTTCTTTCGTGTAAAGGAAAAGTTATCTTCCTAACGCTTCTTCTCTAACGCATCGATTGTTATCTGATAAAAGGCGCCCTAGAAGAAAAGCCTTCACTTTAACAAGGCGCAAGATGCTGTCGAGATAAAATAAATCTGAATGAATTATTTTCTGGAAGTGCATATTTGAAGGCTAAATTTTTGCGTATTCGCATTGCAATTTTTTCCGTAAGTGTATTTTCGTTTTAAGTTATCTAAAAAGGTTTTACATTTAAAATGTGCATCTGCATTAAAAAATATTAAGAGAGCAATGAAAGATAAAATCATTTTTCAAACAATTCAGGCCAAACACGTGACTAAAATATAAATTAAAACCTATGAACTATTTTGAACATAAAAGATTGTTTTTATCCTACATATTTTTAAGTTTTACTTTGAACTCCAAGGGTGATTTAAATTTAGTGTTTTGAGCTGTATAATTTATTCATAAGTGTAACGTATTAAATAATATTGTCCATCAATGTGTTACATTTGCAAATTCAAGTTTTGACAACGTTATTTTGAAAAAAATCATAAATTATATATCTGTACCTCAGAACCAGTACTACGAAAGTCCAAAAATGGCGATTATCACTTTTTTGCTGCATTGTATGTTAAATCTTATCCAGCATCGACCCACTAGAACGTTATTCTAGAAAACAATTTCCTTCACAACTATTTAGCAGTGTTAAAGATTCGACAATCGTTTTCGCTCTCTGCACTGAAAAGTGACGAAAATGGACTTACGTTAGTCTGGTTCTGAAGTACAGAATATTAAAAAAATTATTCAAGATAAAAAGAACTGCCCTTAGTGAAATTCTGAAACATAAGTTTTCCCATTAATTCCTTCTTAAAGTCAGGCATAAAATATTTGCTACTCGTCTCGGTGACAAACAGGAATCAAATATTCCGCGGAATTTAAAATGAGCAGGAATAGTCATTTAGGTACAAACCTGTATCAAGTTAAATTTATTAGTATTATTAACTTTTTTCCAAAAAAGTGATAAACAGAAAATGGTCAAATTATATCCTACTATTTTTAAAAACCGGACCCTATACATTCTTCAGAACAAATTTTGTAAACAAAAAATAAATAGCTCAAAACCAGTTGTGACAAAAATGAGTCAAGACTAATTAGGAATTTTTAAGACAGGTATCAAAACACCTCATCTAATCGCAATAATTTATTTGAATATGAGTGTTAATCCAAATAAAACAGCCAAGAGTAAAATCCATAAATTTCTCTTTCCACGTTCTTAAATGTGCGATAACGCAACGAGACGTTTAGTTATTCAACTTAATTTTTCTTTTCATTACCTTTTCTACGCGTATTATAAAAATATAATTTTCTTAGCATCTAATTTGAAAATGTCTTTACACCAATGTCGTTGAATACTTTTAAATGTTTCAAGTTTATTTTATCTGAAAATCTCAAATCAATGAGCAGCATATTATTTTCTAAAGAAGAGAAATAGGGCCATGAATTTTCCTTAGGTATTCAAGCAACGTTTGCGATGCAATCAATTCAGTATCTTTCAGTGCCAACTGAGGTAACCTAATATAAAGAATGTGGAAAAGTTTGCTCATCTAGTTTTGTTCTCCAAGGAAAGTTTATTGCCAGTGATTTGTCCCAGAAGCTTGTATAACCTGGGTAATGAAATAGCTCTTTTAATAAAAATTTCGTAATCAAGAAATACATCAAGTTTCATGAACTGGGAAAACAATTAGATGTTATGGTTGCAACATAGAAAAGAATACAGGAATTTAAAAGTAAAATACGGATAACATTGAAAAGTAGCCAGTTTCCGATTCTAAACTCCAAATTGCATCTAAGTCGGTGTTTCCCAGCCTGTGGTACACGTACTAATGGTGGTACGTGACTTGCTAGTTGGTAAAAATTTCAAAATATTCATTTCTAATGACCTACTTTCATAGACAGAAAAAGGAGGAAAATCAAAATAATGTCACTGCCACACCTTGTCTGAATTTCAAAATAATGGTTCTTAAAAAGTGGTAATTCGTTTTTTCCACAATGAAGTTCGGTGTTTTTTACCAAGGACTATCTTATTTTAAGAAATAAAAGAATGTTACGGGGAAGAAATAAGAAAATTAAAAATTAAAAAAAATATTGTTGTCAACACACTATAATTTGAATGAACTTGACTAGTTCTAGAAAGCAGTGCTGGTGTTATAAAATGAAGTATAAATAGGTTTTAAACAATAAGTGTAAATGCGTTACGAAACAAAATGTAAATAAAAATTTCGTCGCAAAGTAAACTTTAAACAGTAATTTAACACATTTTTACATAAAAGTTTAAGCATTGATTTATTTCAGCTGTTAGTTTTTTTAGCATTATTTAATCAAGCATTTTGCCTGTGACGTTAGAAAAACTTCACATTGAAACAATAACTACATTGTTTCGACAATTTATTTTCTTGAATGCCAAATATTGTTTCAAAATATTTTTACTTAGCCGATATTTTAAAGTTAAAATAACAACATAAATAATCTACAACTATCTACAAAAAAAGTGTCAAATAACGAACATTTATAAATTTACGAAAAGAATGCATCAAAAAATAAAATTTTCCTGATCACATGAGCTTTAAAAAATATATTGAATCTCTACAAATTGTTTGTTTTTAATTCCGGAACAAAGGTTAAAATATCTTCATCTGGAGAGGAAACTGTTTAACTACAAAATTTTGAAATGGATAAAAAAATTCAATGTGCTTTTGCTGTAACAAATATTTATTGCCTGTAAAAACGCGATTACGTAATGGCCTCGCAATATTTGGCTATCAAAACATTACTAACATCTTTTGAAATATCTTTAAATGTATATTTATATTTATTGACGTTTGATCGAAAAGAGTTTTTTTTTTTTTCGCATTTTCTTCTCACATCCTAAGAAGTTGAGAAAAACAGAAAATAAAATAAAAAGAAACAGCTCAGAAAATTATGAATTTAGGAAAAATAGTTTTTCATTCTTAAATAAATGGATGTTTTTGTTCGTGCATTTTTTTTAAATTTATTTTCTCAACTTCTTAATGACAAAACTAATAAAATCGTCTTATTCTTAAAAGTAAGCTGACAAAGTCTTTCCAGTTGTAGCATAAATTAACACAATGTTTTCAAAAAGCACCTTTCAGAGAAATTTCAATCAGCAAACACACATTAAAATCTTCTTCTCATTCCTTTACAGGTAAAGAAAATCATATTTTGGTCATGTTGCTCAGACTTTTTTTTCACAAATATCTGTTTTCTAAATTAATGCTTCATTTGGAAAGAAATGAGCTTTAACTATCCTGATACTTTTCGCTTGTTTTCGCAAATAACACAACGAGACAAAAGAGCAAAAACATATCACCTTAATTTAAGAGAACAGAATCCTTACATACTTCTAGCTAACGAGACACAAAAACAGTACTACAGAAAGAAACTATAAAGAGATAAATAACATCATCGGAAAAGACAACATAGTTCTTTGAAACAGAACTTTTTCCCAGAATTCTACTAATTAGAATTCCCGACGTATTTCGAACCTTCTTTTTTTATTTTTCTGAAATGTAAACTGTGATAACTAATTTGCTAAAAAAAAGATCGGATACGGTATTTCTTTCAGTTACTTCTCAAAGAATTCGACATTTGTGGAAATGTTTTCTGTCAAATATTAGTAATGATTTACAGCACTTTTTGCACACCTTACATCTTGAACTTTTCAAACTTTTTTATTTCTTGCTTTTTTATGAGCGTAACATAACGGAGTTAACACAGGAATTTAAAAATTAACTAAGTGCAATTAGGTGAAAAGTGATTATTAATCGATCAAAAAATTTACATTTTTAGTTTCTCTTTAAAACGAATTGGATATGGAGGACGTTATAGCATATACTTCAGTTGGTAACTCTAGATAATATATCTAACAAAATAAAATCAACTCGCCATTTAGATTTAATTTAAACCGTAAGCTTGAACTTTAAATAAGTTTTGTAAATAGTTACGTTTTTGCGTTTTATGTGCTTAATTTGTTGTAATTTTTCTAAATTTTAGTTATATCATTGTTGTTTACCAAAAATACTTTACTTTTCGGAACTTTGCATGTAATTTTGTTTTACCTGCTGTGCACCAATTAATTTGTGCCTATGTCATTGGCTCATTGGCTAAAAATTTAAGAGATATAACCAAGCTGGCATTTTTTTTTGACAAATTATTTTTGGAGCCAAATTTGGTGAGAAACATTTTGAATCTAACAGATGAATGAAACATCATGAATGACCCTAGTAACCTCGAGAATGTACTTTAAAGTCATACATGAATCGTTTGCATATATCACTCATGGACTGTAATAGTGGCACAACTCAAAAAGAACACATTTTGGACTAAGAACAGCTGTAAATATGAAAATACACGTTATTTTCAGCAGCATTTTTTCAGCAGCTGTTTTTTTAATAATTAATTTTATTTACTTATTTCTTTATTTATTTAACTATTTAATGTATAAGTCTGTTTCTGATTACTTGGAATACTGGACTCATCATAACTCTTAATTTTTTATCGACAAACTTAAAACTTTATTCATAAGATTTGCCATATTATTCTGTCTCCCAAACAAACGCATTTCTGGTTTAGGATTTAATAATTTCGACTGAAGAGGTATGACTGACGAAAACGAAAGGTACCTCAAATTCAGTGCTTTTACCCTATACATGTTTAAAAAAAAATTAAACTAAGTAAAAAATAAATGAATGAAATAACAAATGTTCTAATTATATTCGAACTCTCGAATATTGCACTCTTGCTCGAATGCAAATCACCCGTATATATTTTTTCCAATATCGTTTCCACTGCAACTAATAATGAAGAAAAGTGCGAACTAGAAATGGCATTGATTTTCTTTATTATATCCAGGATGATTTAGTGGTTTTGTCTCGATGCAATCTAGGCGTAGTTCCACACAGGCATTCAGTTTGCAGATTAAAGAAAAATATCGATGGAGGGAATGTTTACGCAAAAGTAACAACCGCGTTAACGATACGCAAGCGTAATTTATTGATAAACAAAAATTGTTCTGTGATGCTACAGAATCTACGCAATCATTGAAACGTATCTGTGGGCAAAGATGTTCATTAACAGATGGAAAACAGTTTTCTAGAAGTAATAGTTCGTGAATGTGGGTGAAGTAGAGGAATTAAAGAAACGTACGTTTTGCAAATAAAAGCAAATTGGAAATTTGTTTTCAGGAAATTCATATAAAAGTAGAGAAATGTGTTTTATTTTAAAAACTAGTTTTTAAATAATTTTAGTTTTTTGCAGTGAATCTGTCAAAAAAATGGAAATTTCACTTTTTTTTTGCATAGGGGTAAAGTGAGAAATAACATTTTTCTAACACAGTATATATTTGTTTATTAAAAATATTTTTCATCAAATTACTAGATAAATAAATAAATAAGTAATAAAGTAATTAAAAAATTGGTTAATTAATATATGAGAAAGATTAAGTAAGAAAAAAAATAGTGAATGAATGAGAAACTAAGGGAATAAAGGAATAATTAAATAAATTATTGAAGAAGGAACTTAAATTAAGTTATTAATGAATGAATACGTTAGTAATTTGATGAATGAATAAGTAAACAAAATGAGCCATTTAACTTTGCTACGCATTCACTTAACAAATTATATTTAACATTTAAAATCAAAACTTGCGGAATATTAACTAAATACTACAATGGACATTAGTAGATTAATGCTTAAAATGTTATTCATAAAAGCTTTTCACTTTAAAATAACAAAATATTATTTTTATAAACCACAAAATAGGACAATATGTGTATCAAATTTTGCGAATGTATTTATATTACAATCGAACCCCTCTATAGCGAACCCGGGATATAACGAACCCCCGGTTATAGCGAACCTTTTCATTGGTCCGATCTAAAACTCTGTCAGCAATGTAACTTTGTACGCTTATAACGATCCACAAAGCCTAAAAAATCGGCTATAACGATCCTAAAAAAGTGGCGAAACCCAATCTCATTTTGCAAGAAATTTTCCCTCTCAAAATCTGTTGTCACCAGCGTTTCTCCTAATGAAAAAACATAAATGGTTGTAAGAAATTGCAAAAGGCAAATAAAGAGAAACTGTGGACAGTTTTTTTGTGACTGAAAACATTGACAAAATGAAGACATAGGCAATTATGATGTTCATTATTATAGCATATTAACGAATTCCAACTATCTTTCGGAAATTTGGATATAGCGAACCCTCGGTTATAACGATCACTCAAGTCGGTCCGTTGAGGATTCGTTATAGCGGGGTTTGACTGTATAAGCTCCTTTGATATTCAGAGTTATATATTCGTTTTGGAGCTGTAGTTAAAGTCAAAAGATTGTTGAATAGAAACAAATTATTTTACTACAGTCAAACCTGTCTATCTCGAACTTCACGGGACAGAAGAAAAATTCGAGATACGGAGATTTCGAGATACAGAGGTTATTGTTAAATTTACAAAAATAAACAATTGGAAATACTTAATAGATTGCTTTGCATTGATATTCTCTACTAATAATAAAGCTGAAGGTGGGTCTGTCTTTCCTTCTTTCTTTCTGTCTGTCTGCTACGCGCGTAGCGCCAAAACCGTTCTGTCGATTTTCATGCCACTTGGCACAAAATTAGTTTGTAGCATGTAGTTTTGCACCTCGAAGCGATTTTTCGAAAATTCCATTTCGTTCTTTTTCTATTCGAATTCTTAGCGGAAATTCGATAAAACAGGGAAGAAATATTTCATACACATTTTCAAGTCTTATGTCATTCGAAAGCTTGAAATTTTCTACACAAAATGAAGTTTTTTCGAAGTTTCTACGATCATCAGGAGAGCTGTAACAATTGTTTTTAGAATCCCGGAATTCAAGGCTTACCTTCAGTAAAGCAAGCCAAACGATTCTAGAATGGTTGAGCTCGAGAATAAAATTTGTTTGAAAAGAGAGATGAAATGAATTATTTCATCAACGGAAATCAACTTTTCATGTTGTTACCATGGTTACTTGTGTTGAATATTTTACTGTACGACAGGTTGTGAGTCCACGTTTCACTAATTGTGATGACTATATCTGTAGTAAGTTAATGCATACCTTTAAGTACGAGAATACCCAAGTAGCATCAACTCATCGGATTTTGCTCTGCAGATCATCGAACTTCTCGTGAACTGATCCCGTAACGCACGATGACATCGTTCCGATCAGTATCCGAGCACGGTTTTCGATGAGCTACTTTTCATCGGAAAGCGATATCCTTCCGATCAACTTAGGAATTCCCGATGAGAACTCATCGAATCCGATCATCGGCCGATGAAAATTTCATCGGGTTTCGATGAATGGCCGATCATCGACCGATGAAATTATGCTGCTAGGGTAGTCTTTGAATGATTGTGCAGAAGATGATTTTTGTCTCCAAGTTATAACATTGATAAAGGTGGCTGGAGATGAAATTTAAAAATGAGAGTCGTCGAAATTCGAGATATAGAGGTTTTCGTTCGAAAAAAGCACGAGAAAAAACATTGAAGTTATGCTGTAAAAGCAGGGAAATTGAAAAATTTCGACATAGAGAGGTTTTCGAGATAGGCAGGCTCGAGATAAACAGGTTCGACTGTATTTCACTTTGCTATGCTACTTCACTTTGCCCCACATTCCCCTACTCAGTATAATTTCTCATTTTTCACAGCTATTCCTTAATTTGCTCTCTTTGTACTTTTAATTCGACAATCGCAATTTCGGACAAAATTTCGTGTATAAAATGACATTTTTCTAGACTAACATTTTTTGAAAAAACGATCAAAAATTCTTGATAATAAAATATGCTTTTACGCATATTTTATTATCAAGAATTTTTGATCGTTTTTTCAAAAAATGTTACAAGGTATACGACAGGGTAACCACAATTGGGGCTACACCACACATCATGTGTTCCTGCTCAGTATACCGCCTAATTCACAATAATTAAAGGGTAACAAGCATATTTTCTCCCATGGCAACTCCCCCTCACACCTCCCCTGAAACCTTTATGGTTATTGTTACATTTTATGGTTATTGTTTGCCACTTTAACAAAAGTTACACATACTAAACTCTTGAGCAGCCAACTTTCATAACTTGTAACGATTGTACATAAAATGATACAAAATTTGTTGTTATATTCGTAATATTTTTAATATCCCTGCAAATTTAGAGGGGAGAGCTTGTGCTATCGCATATAATTCGTGCGCTGCAAAAAAAAGTTTTTGTTTTTACAGTATAATACTGAAAGCAGAGGTTTCAGTTCAAAACTGTAAAAGCGCAGTAATAAACTGCAAAACTAGCTGTTTCACGGTTTATTACTGTAAAACTAGCAATTTTACAGTTTATTACTGTAAAATTAGCAATGTTAGAGTTTATTACCATAAAATAAGCTGTATTATACTGTAAAAATAAGTGCAATATTAGTGCAAAGCTTTGCCTGCTTTGCTTGAACCTCTGCTTTTCAATTAAGTGCAAAGCAGAGGTTCCAATTAAAAACTGTAAAATACACAGTAATATACTGAAAATTGCTAGTTTTACAGTTTATTACTGTAAAATTACTGTAAAATTAGCTGTATTATAGTATAAAAACAACATTCATTTTTTTACTTACAGCAATCAAAAAAATCCGAAAAATTCTCAGGTTAGCTTTTTTTTTAATTTTCGCATCCCAGTTGAAAAATATAAAAATTAGTTCTGAAACTGAAAAAATAAATAAATAAAGCGGTTTTTTTTTTTTTTTTGAATGAGTAAAAGTTTTGATGAAAGGAGAAACAAAATATGTAGTAAAAATTAATTGTTATAGATTTTCATCATTTTGAGTACACAGTACGCAGTATTTTCCAAACATGAACTACTTTTCCAAAACACTTGATTATGCAGCAACACAAAATCAACATTCTAACAAAAGTAATAATTACAAGTTAAGTGTACATTATGCTGTTACTAAGCCTCATATGCTTTAAAATGCATAATATTTGAGAATGATGAACTTTCTGGACAAAACACTTGGATAGAAAAAGTTTAATTAATATAAATTGTCTAACACACAAAAAAAACTTATAACCATTGTAGTTCACGCAGGCATGAAGTACTTTTGTCAAAAAGATGAGACTTCCCAACAAATGGGAATTACATCTCATATATATCTCAATTTACATTGTAATTTAAATTTCACTCATTACTGTTTTCGCTCCCAAACTTTTGAAAATAACTTAATTTAGAATTCCATTTACTAATTCGCCTGCTTCATAACTGCCAGAATACAAAGGACTGGAATTTTAATTACCATTCGCGCGCTTATAATAGAAGACAATTAAGATACAAAGTACGTAAAGCCTGCTGTTTGATAATTCAACAGCAGGTATAAAGCATTTTGTTTACGTTTGAAAAGCATCGGATAAATGGCTGAGATTTGAATTCAATGGAGTAAAGCTATAAAGCTTTGACTGTGATTTAATCAAAGTTAAACATAGGATGTTGATAAA